>CM053590.1:849124-876140 GCA_028646515.1 Pseudochirops corinnae | reverse complement strand
TCTCTTGTCCACTTCACCTCCATGGCGTCTCTTGTCCACTTCACCTCCGCGGTCTCTTGTCCACTTCACCTCCACAGCATCTCTTGTCCACTTTACCTCCGCAGCATCTCTTGTCCAGTTCACCTCTGCAGGGTCTCTTGTCCATTTCACCTTTGCAGGGTCTCTTGTCTATTTCACCTCCCTTGGAGTCTCTTGTCCATTTCACCTCTGGCCTCTCTTGTCCATTTCACCTCCCTGGTGTCTCTTGTCCATTTCACCTCTGCCAAGTCTCTTGTCCATTTCACCTCTGCTCCTCTTGTCCATTTCGCCTCTGCCACTCCTCTTGTCCATTTCACCTCTGCATCTCACCTCTTGTCCATTTCACCTCTGAGGCATCTCTTGTCCATTTCACCTCTGCTGTCCATTTCACCTCTGCCCATCTCTTGTCCATTTCACCTCTGCAGCACCTCACCTCTTGTCCATTTCACCTCTGCAGCATCTCTTGTCCACTTCACCTCTGCAGCATCTCACCTCTTGTCCATTTCACCTCTGCAGCATCTCTTGTCCACTTCACCTCTGCAGCATCTCACCTCTTGTCCATTTCACCTCTGCAGCATCTCTTGTCCACTTCACCTCTGCAGCATCTCACCTTTTCTTCACTTCACCTCTGCAGCATCTCACCTCTTGTCCATTTCACCTCTGCAGCATCTCTTGTCCATTTCCCCTCTGCAGCATCTCACCTCTTGTCCATTTCACCTCTGCAGCATCTCACCTCTTTTCCATTTCACCTCTGCTGCATCTCACCTCTTTTCCATTTCACCTCTGCTGCATCTCTTGTCCATTTCACCTCTGCGGCATCTCTTGAATATGCCCCCTTCTCTCCTCTGACACTGGTCCTAATAATTGCTAGAATTTACAAAAATTATCCCATTTGATCTTCACAATCACCCCTGGGCGACAGGTGCTATTATGGCCCTCCTTTTACAGATGAGGAAACTGAAGCAGCTGTTAAGTGACGTGTTCAGAGTCACAGAGCTAATGTATTTCCAAGTCCATATTTGAACTCAGGTCTCCCTGACTCCAGGCCCAGCACTTTAGGCATTGTGGGGTCATCTAGCTGCCACTTACTAACATTCTTAGGATCACACCTTCTATTCTTCCATCTCCATGCCTGTGTTCAGATTGGCTTCCATGCCTGAACCACCCTCTTCTCCTCAGTTCCATCTCTTAGTACATTCATCTTCCTTCCAGGCTCAGCTCCATTACTACTTCCTCCAGCCAATTAGTGCATTTCTCATCCTTAAATTAGCTTGTATGTGCTTATCAGCGTGAATGTGATATTTCCCTGGCTTGTCGACATCTTCATGACTATACATGAGAGGCTGTGGCCAAGCCACATCCTGGGGCGCAGGCTTTCTGAGACGAGCAGAGCTTGTCTGGAAACCACAAGCCCACAAAGCCCTCCCTGGGTCCCTGCTCAAAGTCTTCCCCTACAGGCTATCACAAGGTCGTGGAGACCGTCCATCTGTCTGTTATCCTGCCTAAGATGCCATCTGCCATTCTGGTAGGAGTACTCACATCTTTGAGATCATGGATTGCTGGGTTACTCTAATGATAGTGCCCTGCCTCCAACCAAAAGCGGTTTGATGCGGCCAGGATATAGCTGGGAATTCATGGCCTCCCCACCCTCACCTTTTCCCCTTAAGGTTCAAGAAAGCATGCCAAAAGACCCTGGTAGGCTCAGAACAAGTCTGCTAGACTGGAACAAAAGACAAGCAGGTACCCACGCAGATTCCCTGTACAGAACTCATCTCAAAATTGTGTGTAAGAGAGGAAAGGCCCATGGTGCGTGCTCCTCGCCACCCTCTCCAGAAACACATGCGCTTTCCTCCTCTCCATCTGTTTTCTCCCCCTCTCCTCCTGTTTTCTCCCCCTCTCCTCTCTACTCTACAGAAGGTCTTGCCCCTGGGTCTCTGTTATGCTGCATGTTAATTGTGAAACTTTCCAAAGCCAATCAAATTCGTTAATGGCAAAGTTGGGCTGCCAAGAGAAGAATGTGAATTGGAAAGTGTTATTTCTCCAGATTCTGGGGCATTTTAAGAGTGATGGTTCTCTTTTGTCTGTGATACCATTGAAATAGACGTCAGAAATAAGGAGGGAGGCAGGAGGGGGAGGAGAGTCAGGCACTGAATAATGGGAAATTAATCTAAGAAAAAAGGAGAAAAAATCCTGCAAATTAGAGATGTCACAGCTTTGAAAATGCAGGATAATGGTCCAATTAGGGAGAACAGAACCCAGGCATTTTTTAAAGCTATAACTGCCTGCCTGTGCAAAACCCTGTGGACAGCCAGCCAGAAAGCTTCCCTGATGTCTGGCCCAGCTCAGAGTTGCTAAGATAGTTCTGGGATGAAGCAGATGGAGGAGGCCTCACTCCTCCCCCGACCCCCACCTCCCTAACAAGGCACAACTAGACTGCCATGTTCTTGTTTGGCTTGGCTCCAAATCAGGAATCAGGAACAATGAGAGTAACATGCAAAGATGTAGATTGAGTCCTGAGGTCCCCCAAAATCTCCAACAATTGGAAACAGCCCCAAATGGAAAATTCTGCCTTGAAAGGCAGTGAGTTTCCTGTGACTGGAGGTCTCCCAGCATAAGCTGGATGACCACTTGTCAGGGATATTGCAGAGAGGATTGCTTTCTGGGGAGGGGGGAGGAGGAGAGGACAAAGGCAGAAGCAGAGGCTGAGAGTTACTGGGCAGCCATAGCCCTCTCTTCCTGAAGACCTAAGGAAAAAGAGAAAGGATATCAGTAGCTTCCCCGCAGCCTAGAAGTCTTTGACTTTAGCCCCTGAACGCTCAAGGACCAACAGACACCAGGCAATATGAGACCAAGAAATCCTTTATACGAGGATAGTTGGGGAAGGGGAAGAAAGCCCGCATTCGTGGTTAGTGAGGTATTAACCTTAAAAATAGAGCAGGACACGGGTACATGTGATTACATCCTGAACTAGTTAGTGCCAATGACTGCTGGCATTCCTGGGCTGCCATGGAGACCGTGTTCTAAAAACCACTGTTTTAATAGCTTAAACCACAGGGCCAATCGGGGGCAGTGCCGGGGCTCCGGGCACATCCCAGCGCTCTGGGCACGGCTGCAAAGCCAGATCACTGTTGACTCTGGAGAGCTGGGAGCCGCAGGGGCTCTGTGCTCCTGCTGTTAAAGAACATTCATTCCCAGACTCTCACGGAGGAGCCTAGAGAAGGCAGCAAATGGGCCGGCATCTCTCTCCCCACTGCTTATGTAAGGGCCTCTTGGGGCTAATTAGACCTGCTTTTGTAATTTGCCAGCTATAAATCCCTTCAGCCGCTTTAACAGCCAAGCAGCTCTCCAGCCTGCGTCCCCTGCTTATGCTGAGGCTGCAAGTAGCCTCCTGTCCCAAAGCACCGGACAGCAGGGGCTGTGAGGACCGAAGCGAGGAAGAGCGGGGAAGAGCGGGCTGCCGGAGAGGCCCCCGGGCGGAGCGTGCGTGCGCTGATTCTCCTGTGTGCGCCTCCTGCATCAGGAGCCCGGTCCCACTCTCTGCTCAGTTCTTTTCCGGACTTTGGCCGCAGCCCCTTGCTCTGCCCCAAGGCCCCATTTTTCAGCATCAGCAGTTCGATCGCACAGGTCAGGCTGGCGGTGCTGTGATTGCCCGTCCCGGTGCCTTCCCGCTTTCTGCTTGTCTGAGACATTCGTCCCAGTTCACCATGGCCCGAAGAGGCAGATGCCCCAGATCAAGGCTCCCTGGGGTCCTGAGGGCATCCCCGAGAGGCCCGGGCGCTTCTCGAACACCATCAGCTGGAACCCACATTAGTGTTGTCCCGTGTCAGAAACCAGCGATTAGCGCCCCAATTTAACGTGGCTGTTGTTCAGTCATTCAGCCAGTGGGATTTTCGTGGCAAAGGCACTGGAGTGGTTCGCCATTTCCTGCTCCGTTGGGTTAAGGCAAACAGAGGTTAAGTGACTTGCCCAGGGTCACCCAGCCAGCAAGTGTCTAAGATCGAATTTGAACTCAGGTGTTTCCGACTCCAAGCAGGGCTCTATCCACTGAGCCACCCAGCTAATTGACTGATTAACTTTTACGAAAAGCTATTTACTGAGGAGATCTAGCAAAAACATATTAGAGACATTAGCTCCTACACCTGCGGGCACATTCTAATCCTTCTGTGGTATTAGTCTTGTGGAGAGTGGGTTCCAAAGCTCCTCAAAGTGGCTTCTTTGGACATTTCACCTTACCATGTTCACTTCCCAAGGCAGCACAGACAAGGGACAAATTGCCCATGCTTTCTCTTGGCAGCCCTTGATCTGTGCTGGGGCACAGAGGTCTGGAAGGCTTAGCTTCTCAAGGTTGGCTGTAAACCCCTTCATGGATTCCATCTCCTAAACCCTGGGGGCTTACCATTCTGAAATTCAATGCTGTCTCCAATAGAAGCGCAGAGAAACAAAGGGTGCAGGCCATCTGTCAGTCTTGGTGGTAAGGGTCCTGATTCCCTCCTCATCCAGAACCTTAAAGTGTCTCTCTCCCTCAAATACAGGCAGGCTGGAAGGAAAAGAGACCCACGGTGGCCACTTTGTGCCTTTGGGACACACACCAAGTTTCTGTTCAACAGAAACATCAAAAACATCAAAAATCCATCTCTCTGTCACATGGTTAGTGGCCCAGAACCATTAACAGAATGTCTGCACACAGTGGCTCTATCAGCTGGATGTGCTTAGGAGGTCTGGGCTAAACGGCCATGCCCTGATTATATCATCATCCAAAATCGGTGTGGATTTTGACCTTTCCTCTACCTGGTCTATTGCACCACCAACATGTGGACGGTGTTGATCCATTCTGGTGAGAGACTTCACACGTGCAAAAGAGCAGACAAAGGAATTTTCCTAAAGCCTAAGTCTGATCATGTCAACCTGGGGGCAGGTTGCTGATTTATTTTCTTCTTCTTCCTGCTCAATGAACTGTCCATGGCTCTCTATTATCTCCAGGATCAAATAGAGACTCCTCTACAGTACTAGGCTTTTGTATCTCAACGTAACTGTTCATTCAAGTCTTTTTTTTTTATATCAGCCTAGTTTTCCCAGTACCTTCCTCCTCACCCTCCCAGAGAGCCATCCTACACAACAAATAGTATTTTTAAAGACAGAGGAGGGAGGGAGAGACAGAGACAAAGAGAAGAGAAGAGAGACATAGAAAGGAAGGGAAGGGAACGGAAGGGAAGGGAAGGAGAGGGGAGGGGAGAGGAGGAGAGGGGAGGGGAGGAGAGGGGAGGAGAGGGGAGGGGAGGGGAAGGAAATAAATCAGCATAACTGATCAATACATTGAAAAAGTCTGAATATTTGTGCCATGTGAAACTGTCATGGACCTCCCACCACTTCAAAAGGTGAAGTGATTTTGTCTTCTTTTATCTCTTCTCTTGACTCCTGCTGATTCTTTATCATTTCTCAACATTCACTCTTTGTGTGTGTGTGTGTGTGTGTGTGTGTGTGTGTGTGTGTGTGAGGTTGTTCTTTGCATTTACATTGTTCTCATCATTGTGTGGATCCTTTCCTTGACCCTGCTGACTTCGCTACATCAGCTCAGGCAGATGACAAAATATGGCAAATATGACAAAAGAGAAGAATGGTCAATGTTGGGGGGTGGGAAGATTATGCATTGATGCATTGTTGGAGCTTTGAATCAGTACAACCATTTTGGAAAACTATTTGAAATTGTGCAAACAGAGTTACTAAAATGTCGCTACCCTTTGACCCAGACGTTCCCTGACGAGGCTGTATCCCAGGGAGGCCATTGAGAGGCACGAAGTGTCTATACATACCAAAATATTTATAGCAACTTTTTGCAATATGATTAGGGAATGTCTATACAAATTAAGGCACATGGATGTAATGGAATATAACTGTGCTATATGAGATAACAAATACAATGAATGCAGAGAAGCATAGAAAGATCTACGTGAACTGATGCAGACTGAAGACAGCAGAGCCAAGAAAATAATACATACACAATAACTACAACAATGTACATAGAAAGAACAAAAAAAAAATAAAGGTGAATATTGCAAAATTAAAAAGAATAAACGTGCATTAGCAAAATAAAAAAAGTTGCACTGAACACTCATTTTAAAATTAGAAAGCTAACAAACAGACAAACACAAAGGAAAGGATATTAAAAACAGAAGGAAAAATAGGTAAGTCAGAAACAAAAATAGGAATGATAGAACTGAAGGTTGGTTCTTTAAAAGGCTAACAAGCCTATAAGCCTTTAGCTATTCTGATAAAAAAAAAAAAAAAGAAGAGGGTAAAAAAATAAGGTTTTAACAAAATAGGGAAAGGGGAATATACATGTATTAAGTGCCTACTGTGTGCTAAGTTCTATACACATATAATCTCATTTGATCCTCACAAGAATCCTGTGAGATAGATATGGTCACTGTTCTCCTTTTACAGAGGAAGGGACTGAGACAGACAGATTTGCGGTATCACCCAGGTCACTAGCAAGTGTGAGGCTGAAGCTCAATTCAGGTCTTCCTGACTCCATGGCCAGTACTCTAAGCACTGCATTACCTCTTCTGCCTCTAAACAGAACAGCAAACAAACAAGGTGAAATTGCAAGATTATAATGAGCAAACACGGCTGCAAAGATGAGATATAAGAAGGCATTCCCATCACCCCCTTGGCTAGGTGTGGGAAGTCCACAAGGATGGTCCAATGCACATATTTTCAGATTTCTTTAATGTATTCATTTGTTACACTTATTTTTCCCTTCTTTTTCTCTTTTTTTAATCTTTTAAAAAATGTTCTTTTCTCTATGAAGCAGCTGCCCTGGTGACCAAGAAGGAGTTTGACCTCTCTTCCACATGCCAGTCCTTCCCATACTTGAAGATAACTAACACGACTCCCACCCCACATTGTCTTCTCTACAGAATAAACATTCACTTCCCTACAACTGATTCTGACAAATGTTCATATGTGAACAGGTTATTTTTTCTAACAAAAAGAGACACAAAGACAGCTATGAGAGCAACACTGAAGATGTAGCACTTCAAAGAAAAGTCAATATGATTGAAGAGGTCAGTTTCCCAGAATCTCACGTGATGTGGCTGATTTGGCCACTTTGAAGTTCATGGCTGGGAAATTCTGGTCACTGGAACTGCTTAGCAACTACGGAGTAAGTGTATATTGCCTGCTTGTGGTGTGGGTGGCAGTGATGCGGAAGGAGAGTATGACAGCCATCTTCACGTGTATGAAGAGCTTTACTGTGGTGGAGAGATTCTTTTTGCTCTCTTTGGTCATGGAAGGCTGAAGCAAGGACTGAGAGCAGAAGATACAAAGAGGATACCTTAAGTTAGATGTCATGAAAACATTCCAACATTCGAAGCTATCCCAAGGGCAATGGGCTGCTTCAAGTTGTTGGGAAAGGGGACAACTTGCTTCTTATTGGTTATCTTCAAGCCAAAGTTGAATTGCCATTTTTGAGTAAAAAAGTGGATAGCACTTAGACTGAATGGTAGCTAAAGTCACTTCCAACTCCCAAAAATGCAGGGATTCTGTGAAAGTGAACTTTACACGAAGACCATAAAACAAGGCATCAAGCATAGATGTATAAGTCCACCTAGGTATTGGCCACTGTCGCAGAGGATGTTCAGTAAGATTCTGAACCTGAGGATTCCCTATAAATGATGAGTTTCATCACTGTGGACAACATTTTGGTGATTGCATCAAGTCTAAGAATATTGTAGGGACTCCCAGATAAGACCAATAACCCACAAAGTGACATGAAAAGATGTCAGTAAAGAAACATATGAATGGAAGGAATGTGAAATGGTCATGCCATGAAGGCTAGACAGCATGGCTGCTCACTGTATTAGCATCCGTGTAACACAGTGGTTCTCAACCTTCCTAATGCCGCGACCCTTTAATACTCGTATGTGGGCATATCTGCATGTGGGCAGACCCGCCTGGAGATGGATAGAGGAGTGGTGTCTCGGTTCCCAAGACCATCAGAAATATGTGTTTTCCGATTGTCTTAGGTGACCCCTGTGAAAGGGTCATTCGACCCTCAAAGGGGTTGAGACCCACAGGTTGAGAACTGCTGGTGTAACAAAAGGCAATTAAAAGGAGGGCCCCAAGACTTTGGGTGACGCCCACATAGAGGATTTACAGAACATGAACCAGAGTTACCTAGAATGATAACACATGGGTGAGCTGCAATCTAGACCAGCTGCCCACAAGATCCTGTCAACTTTCTTTGAATAGTACTCAGCTTGTAGTCTTATAAACCCCTAGGACTTTTTCAAACAAATGACTGTCCAGCCATGTCTTCCTCTGTCTTCTATTCATAAAGTTGTTTACTGAATCCAATGTTAAGAAGTCACATTTACCCCCTATCATTTTATTTTTAGGCCCAGTGCTCTAGCTGCTCAAGGAATTATTTTTTAATTCTGGCTCTTTCTTACAACCTGCTAAGGTTGCTGGTTACACCTCCCAGCCTGGTGTCATTAGCAGATGAAATCATCCATACTTTATCCTAGTTCCTGGCAGAAACAAGAAGCTTCATAGGGCCAAGCCTAGGAACCTGCCACACTCCATTGGTGGATCCCTTACCCAGTCAGATGTAAGTTCTTTGAGTGCCGGACCTATTTGGGTTTTGGCTTTGTTTCCTAAGCATCCAGCACAGCACCTGACCCAGAGTAGGTACCTAATGCATAACAAATGTTTCTGGAATTGAATTCAATTACAATGAACTGAATTCCCAATTAGCATTGAACCATTTTCTGTTGATCTTTGTGTCAATGTAGACTCACAGGGCAGTATTTAGACTGTGAATGGCAGGGTTTCTGAACTCTGTCCCGAGCACGCCTGGAGAGAACAACAGACTAACATGAACCTCACAGGCATGTCCCAACAGCTGAGATGAGGTGCAGCTCAAACTGTCATCCCCTTCTTCCCTCTCAATGCTGGGACCCCAAGCCACTCCCAAACAAAATCAGGCACCTAAGTCGGAACGAGGAATACATGTGAGCGTCATTGTCCTGTTTGCCTCTCAGGCAGAGCACGATGATCAGCAGAACACAAAAATCTGCCCCTAAGGGAAGGGACCGAAGACCCTGAGCCTTCCTGGCCCATCCCCACTCACTCCAGGGAAAGCTCTCGTGTCCTTTCTTCTCTCAGTATTTGTTCATTCCGTGTTGAAAGAATTGTAGGATCAGTTTGTGGGAAACTCCAACAACCTTCCACAGCTCCTTCCTTTATATATGGTAGATAAAAGTGGCCCTTCCTGGGGAAAGGCAATGGAAAGAGCACCAGAGGGGGAGAATCCAAACCCGGGTATTCCTGATTCTAAATGGTGAGAGTAACCCAGTTTGGTGGCTCAGCAAGACCGGATTGGTGATGGGCCAAAGAAACAAGGGATTGGGGAACAGAGGGCAGATTGCAGTGGAAATGTCTAGCTAGAGGATCCAGATTGGAAGGAGAGTAATGTAGAGTCAGAGCAGGCATGGGTTGAGGGATTATAATGCAAAAGATACTTTTAGGAGGGATAAGACATGAACAGGGATGGAACAATAGAAGTACACAAGTAGATAAGGAAATGTCAGAGGTTTTACATTAAGAAAGTGGAAACCTTGTGGATAATAGTGAGAGCCAGGATGTAACCATCCTGGGGGCAGATCAGGGAGGGAGCATAGATGACTAGGTTTAGAGAGGTGAGGAAAGCAAGGAATGATGAGTTGAGGGTCCTCCAGACTGATCAGAGTGATTGAAGATGAAAAGAAGACAATAAGAATGGTTCTTAACTTGAGAAAGCAGGGGAAATGATGAGGTGTTGGTAAGACCTGGATTGGGCAAGACATTTTAATAGAATGAAAGTCAAAGGAAAGACTGTGGAGGGATGGAGGCCAAAAGAGAATCTGGAAGCAGCAATGAAGACAGAAATGCTTTCACTGTCTGCCCTGGACCTGTCTGTGTAAGGAAGGTCATGAAGGAAGGGGAAGCCAATGCTGAAAATGCTGACTAGAGATACAGTGTCACCTGAGAGAAATAAAATCTCTTAGTGTGCTGGAAGACATAAGGACCTGAGAGGCAGAAATCCAAAATGAAGGAATTTGGTCAGCTATGGAACAGAGTTCCAGAGACAACATTTTAAAAGGCTGATCAAGATAGGAGTAGAACTTAGAAAGGGCAGAACTGAAGAGGATGGGGATGGGAGAACAGAAAGTGTATGTTGGGATAGGAATGGTTTGCTCAGAGGCATCCAGTGATTCAGTACCACAGATTTCACAGAGTAACAGCTGGTGGAAGTTTGCTAGCCATGGGGGGTGGCAGTGGATGGAAGCATCTCCACTGAAGGTGGCAGATGGCAAGAAGATTAGAATGCTCTCTGAGGCTCTTCCTCAGGGCCTCAGCAATGGTTACAGCGGCTGGAGAGGATGGTCCAAAGAAAGATTTTTAAGGATGGGGGAGAGTTGGGCAAAAAAAAAGAGAGGGTCCAGTAAGAGTGAGAGGTAACAAAAGGACCAGCCTGGCTATGGCACTAGAATCCACAAACTATTAGAAGAACCAGAAGAAGGCCTTTGGGTGCTTCGCTTGGCCCTTCCTTGTGGGTTACACAGAGTATGGACAAATATTTCTTGCCTGGTTCAAATCCAGCACTTGGAGCTTTGGGTGCCTGTTTCTAGTCATAAATAACAGAGGGGCTGGTGCCACATGATGATGGAAAGTATTCTGATTGGTTGTGGACCACTCCCAACCCCATACCCTTACCAAACCCACAGATTAGTTCTTTAGCCCAGAAGATAAGTGGAAACTCAAAATCTCAGGAATCTACGCAGGTCCTGGGCATTTCTCCCACCACTACCACCCCTTGGAGGAGATTATTAAGTAGATCTTGTCTTCTCCCTGCCACAGGAAGAAGGTAAACTCCTTGGGGACAAGGATTGCTTGGATTTTTCTCTTTGGCTCCCTAGTATGATGCCAGTTACCTAGTAGGTAATTCATAAATACATTTTGCATTGATTGTGGATTGGTCTGTCAAATGCTGATCTACTCTTTTCAGCTGTCTCTGGCTCCTGGCTTCCTCATCTCTTTCAGTAGCAATGAACTTGGCTAGTCTTTAACCTGGTCAATAATTACATGTTTGTGTGGTCTGAGATCCAGAAGGGCTCCATCTTGTTCATTCTCTCCTCTTTTCGCTATCTCCCCTGAAATCATGGACCTTTCATTCCACCTAATGAATCTTGCTATTATTAATCTCATCTTATAAAGTATTCCTTTGATAGTCTGAATGGCATGGCACTGAGTCTCTGAATTGCTTTAGATGGTATTCTTACACTAGTAATAAATAGTTCTCCAATTTACTTTTCTTGTTTTTATGAAGAATCTTTTAGTTGTATTTATATAAATCTGTCATGTGTCTTGGTAGGTGAAGTCAGCCTTTTTTATGCATTTTGTACTTATTTTGAAGGGAATTTCTTTTGTTACTGTATCCTATTGGTATTTTTGGTTTACACAAATGTTAGCGATTTTGTGGATTTATTTTGGTACCCTGCTATTTTACTGAAGCTATTAATCAGCTCAATTAGTTTCTTCACTGATTCTCTGGGGTTTGTTAAGTAAACCATCAAATCATGTGGAAATAGGGATAATTTTATCTTCTCTTTGCCAACATTTATCCTTTTAATTTACTTGTCTTCTTCCTATCACTAGAATTTCTAGGACTGTGGCAAAGAATTTGAGAGAAAGTGGGCATCCTTAGTGGAAGCCTGATAGACATCAGACCATTTTTGTCTCTATGTGAACTCCTGTCCATCAGTTAGACAAAAGTGTGTGGGCCAATCTGCAGTTACACAATGAGTGCCTACATCAAAATGGATTGTTCCACTGTGTAGGCTTTTTTATAAGCCACTCTACCCAATTAACCACAGAAGGTTTCAAATCCTGTTTTCAATCAATCAGAGCTGTAAACTAGGTTTGAGCCAGTCCTTAATCAATTTGGAAGGAGTGAAGTGTCTTAATCAATGAGAACAGATGACCCCACACAGGAACTGTCTTGGGGTTGGTTAAATGAAATTAGTCATGCCCTGTGGGGCAATGGAGAAAGCAGCAAGCCGGTTTGGTATCCAGCATACCAACATACCAATGACAGAACAGTCTAGTGGCAGAGTGGGTCACTCCAAGCCTTTGAGAGGAAATCACTTAAGTGTAGAGAGAGGGAGAGTCCACATCTCCTCAAGCCACTTGTGGCTTCCAATAGCCAGCAGACTCATCAAAAATGTCCCACCTGCTACAGAATGCAGAATCAGTATCTGCGCTGGGAGCTGAGAGGTGCCCTGAGGACAGACTACATGTACCAGCGGTGGCAACAAGGACCATAATCCTAGGAGCCCAAGGGGATGCTACGCCAAAGGGAAGGAAGAACTTCCAGGAACCAGAGGCAGCACATTACCTTTGTGCTGCTCGTGCTCTCTACCTGCGCTCTTCACCATTATTTTATTTTCACTTTGTGCCCATTCTCTCAAGAGACTCTGTGTGATTTATGAGAAAACAGCCTCCAAATTTCTAGGGAATTGTTCATGGACCAAGCATTCTTGTTATACAATCTCAGTAAATACTAAAAGTTCATTAAGGTTACTTGCTGAGAATCAGTGGGGAGCACACCAGTGGGGGCTTATCAGTGACAGCATGAGGAACTCTAGAATTCTGGAACTCTAGAACCCTAAAACCCTGAGGGAAGGAATAATCAGCTCCATCTAGGGATCCAACCTGCCAATTTGAGTCAGAGTTGGCAGGCCCCAGAAGGGCTATGTGACATTGAAACCTTTAACTACAGTGTGTTTGGAAAATGTAGACTGTTAATATCACTCCTTGTATGTAGACAATGGATTGTGCTCTTCGCCTGTAATGAACCCGTCACAATCTGAACGCTTTATTTCTCCACCTGACATCATATACGGATCTGCATGGGTACACAGACCTTTTGCTTACTCAACTAGCACCCCCCTAAATTATGCTTTGCAATTTTTTGCACTAAACTGAACACTCATACTTTGTCAGATTGTTTCTGTTTCTGAAAATTTCTGTTTCAGAAAACCCAGATTCCAGAGTGAAGCCTCATTTCTTCCACACCGACTTTACCCTATTTATACTGGGGGAAATTCCAACATTTTTCAATTATAAATAATCCTAGATTTGGGGTCTGGATATTTGCTTTGAATCATTTCAAAGAAAAGTAACCCCCTCCCAACTGCTTCTCCCCAGCTTTTTAGCTTGGAATATAAATGATTGCTGGTTTTTATAGTTTTTTTTCTCCTATGTGCTGAAACTTTTTGTTTCATTTTGTTTTTAGGCCTTTGTTTCTCTTTGTCCAGGAAGCCTCCTGGCTCCCCTCCCAATTTGATTTTTCTTATTAAAGGTGCCAACCCCTTGATTAACTTTTTAAAGAGGCCCATTAACTGAATGGGCATTACCTCACTCAAAGGGAGAACCTGAAAAGACCTTAACCTACAAGAGCCAGGGTCTCCCATTGCATCGTGGGCCATCTCCATCATCCTGATGGATATCTGGTCACTAGGCCCAGATGGCTCCAGAGGAGACAGTGAGGCTGGTGACCTTGCACAGCCCTGCCTCACTCAGATTCAAGTCAACTGCAAGTCATGTCATCATTTCCCTGATGCCAGGGTCCTCTTTGAGAACAAAGGACGAACACAACAACAAAGACACTTGGATTCCTGAGAGTGACTCCAGGGTGCCTGCAGTCAGATGGAGGGCATATTACTGTAATATCCTTAGTAAAATTTATTCAAAATTGTCAATGATCATTAGTGAAATTGATTGGTAGTTCTCTTAATCTACTTTTTTTCTGTATAGTTCAAGGATCATACTTTTCATATAAAAGGAGTTTGATAGAGTTCCTTTTCCTATTTTATAAGAATTTTGCAGCATAGATATTAATTGATCTTTTAATATTTGATAGAACTCAATTGTAAATGTGTGTGCGTGTGTATGTATGTGTGTATCATTTTCCCCACCATACTATCTACCCAATGGTAGTTGTTTATTTATGACTTGCTTGGAATTTTTTCTCAGATTAGACCAATTAAGATTTCCATTTTGTATTCTATAGTTTGAATTTTTGTTGATAATTCATCCATTTCCTTTTTATTCTCAGTAGCTTCTGATAATTCTTCTTGTTTCCTTTCTGTTCTGAATTCAATCTGCTTTTTTTTATAAATATAACTTGATTTCCCCCACATTTTATAATGGTTTGCTAATTTTTTTCTTGATTTTGCTAACCTCTTCGTTATAACAGTTTTATACCTGATCGTAACTTTCAATTTATCTGATTCTTTTTAGTTCTCAGGGCACTTTCTCTTGTAAATGTTTTAAAGCTGTTACTTGTTTATCTTCTACTTTTTAATTGTATGCTGATTTCATAGCTCATTGTGTGGTATTTTGTTAATATCAATTTTAAGAAACAGAAATACCCTTTGGAGGGTTGTTTTAACTCCAACCCACGAGTTCTGATACATGGTCTCTTTTTTAATCATCTTTGGCAACATAATTACTGTTTCTATTATTTGTTCTTTAACTGACTCATTATCCAAGATGTTGGTTAGTCTCCATGCAGATCTGTGTGCTTTGCTTCTATTTCCTTCACTGAATATTATTTTATTGCGTTACGTTGAATAAAGAATATGTTTATCACTTCTAGTGTTTTGCCCATTGTTTTTTATTTCTTTGTTCTGCAGTATGTGGACAACGGTAAGCTAAAGAATGTGTATGTTCTTCAACATTCCCATGCAGTGGGTCAGCATCAGGCTCTGCGCTAAACACTTGAGATACAGAGACATTCACTGATTTCAGGGAGGTAACCATCTAAGGCAGAAGACAGTGTGCAAATAATTATGTACAAACAAGCTAGTTAGGGGAATGGGATGAGATAACACAGGAGAGGCACCAGAATTAAGAGATATTGGAAAAGGCTTTTTATACAAAGTGAGATTCAAAAACTGTGGAGAAGCTGCTCAAATACGACTTTCCAATAATGTGTTCAGTTCTCTTATTCTTCTTATTTGTATTTCCGCTGAATTACTCTAGCTCAGAAAGAGGAATATTAAAGGTTCCTACTAATACTGAGCTACTGTCAATACCTTCTTGAAATTCATATAAATTTTCTTTTTTTAAAAAAATTAGATGCTATACAATTTGTTAAATATATGCTCAGAAGAATCATTTTTCTGTTGTCTATGATGCCTTTAAACATAATGTAGCTTCTGTGTTGAATTTTTAATTTTGAATTTTTATTGCCCTATCTGAAATCATGATAGCAATGTCTGATTTGTGACTGGATCAAAAAATAATGTTTTATTTCCTCCTCCTCCTCCTTGTTCTTCTTTTGTCTCTGTCTCTGTCTCTGTCTCTCTCTCTCTGTCTCTCTGTCTCTCTGCCTCTCTGTCTCTCTGTCTCTCTCTGTCTCTCTGTCTCTATCTCTCTGTCTCTCTCTCTCTCTTTCTCTCCTCTCCATTTCTGTCTTTCTGTGTTATTGGGTTGCAGAATCAGAGACTCTCACAATGGTAAGGGACATTGGAGAGCATCAAGTGCCCCCTCTCTCATTCCAAGACTCATTTTTCATTGCTAACTTAGAGGAGACTCTTATGAGCTACTTGATCAGTGAAACCAATCAGTGATACAGTATATAAAAACCATTATCTCAGGTGCCCTATATTACTGTCACTGTTCCCAAACTGGCCCTGAAATCAATTTTTACTTAAATTGTTTGAACCAACTCAGGAGAGAAGAGTGAGGAGGAGCGGGGAAGAGGAGAGGAGAGAGAGAGAAAAAGGAAAGATGAGAGGAGAGGAGGGGAGGGAAGTCAGGAGGGGATGAGAGAGGGGAGGGGGAGGGGAGGGGGAAAGGTAAAAGGGTAGGATGCAAAAAAGACCATGCTTCTGGCGAAGGGTCTCACTGGAGTCCCATTAACAATATCAGGGACCCTAGAGCATAGTTCCATCAGGATGCTGTGCCCCACTGTAGGCTTTTATTTCAAGAATCCCTAAGGCTCCTAATTTCAAGTGTCCATGGTGTCCCTAGGACATTTGGCATGCTCAGCATACTTGTGAGAGTCAATTTGAAGCAGCTTCCTCTCTCCAGGGCCCCAGGCACTTCCTGGGTTCATCCTGATTCACCAGGGATGGGTATATAGCCTTATTATCCCCTAGAGGATGAGAACAGAAGGAAGTATTGCTTCTTTCTATATATATAAAATGCATATTCTGTCGTTATGGAAACTCAACTCTGGCAAAGCTACTTTCTCAACAGAACAGAATCCTCATCATTAGCCCAGCACTTGTTGGAGGGTGGAGTCAGGATGGCCAGGAAAGGTGCACTGGTCAGACTGGCAGGAGGCTGTGGATTTGTCTCAGGGCACTTCCTTCCCAGTGGTCAGGGCTAAGGAGGCTAGGGAGTCCGTTGTTGTAGCAAAGCAAAAAGGCTGTGTCCTCACTAGCCCCTCTCTGTCCTAAGTCCTCAATGAAAAAGGCTTTTCCCCCCACCCAACCCCCAGATCTCCCTACACGGCCACCTAGCTGCAGAATTTGTCACACAAAAGCCTACTTCTAACCCAAGGCAGTCTCACAGGAGATGAGGGTTCATCGATCCTCTCCTTATATTTTTGATTTTAGTAACAATCAAAACGACAAAAAGTTGAAATTAGGAAAAGTGGTTCTCTGAAAATAAAAAAACAATTCCATTTCCCCCTTTTTCCTCAGGCCCCAATCACATGGAGGATTAGGGGCTATGACAAGAGCTCCAGTGATGATTGATTCCAAGCCCTCATTTAACAGTGGCCCATTAGAGAGCAAAGCCTTGACTGGGTTCAAAGGAGAGTTAGACTGAGCCCTGAGTCCTCTGACCTCAGACCCTTCCTGAGTTCCTCCATGTGTCACCTTGGGACAGGCAGACACTGGGAGCCTGGCAGGGTTCAATACCAGGCACTCCATTGTCATCTTCTTGGCCATTCTTTCTCTAAACTATGTTTACCTCCATCTGCCATGCTCCCAACTCCACCCTAACCCCCTTCCCAATGTCAGCATACCACCATCTCCCATGCTCCCATAGCCTTTATGGTCCTGGGACTGCATGGCCACGTCTCCCATCCCCTGTGGCCCCAAGTTCCAACTGCCCATTCTTCACCCTTCCATTTCCCCCTCCCCTTGTCCTATATCCCTGTGCTGCCATCCCCATTCCTCATGCTCCCATGTCCCCTTAGCCACATTCTCCATAGCCCACAGCTATATTCTCATACTCCCTGTGTCCCTCCTACACCCCCTCCTACACCCCCGGCCCCTGTTCTTCTGTGCCCACACTCCTTCAGAGGTGAGCTGTTAGAGAGGAATTCTCCAAGGACTTTCAAATGCTGACAAGCTCTTCCAAGCCTCCTGCAGGCGTCAGCTCCATACTCCACCCAGCTCCCCTGGCCTCATTATCTGAACTGTCAGCTCCCCCAAGAAGGGTGGTCTGGCCCCCGCAAAAGGAGAGCTTATTCCTCCTCAAGGCTGGATCTGTGCCATGCTTCCCACACTAGGTAGGTGCTCAGGGCACTCTTTCCCCAACATTGGTGGAATCCTTGAAAGGCCAATGTACTTAAAAGCATTCCAGACCTCACATGGCCATTTGCCATCCTGTACCTCCTCAGGTTTGGAATGTTGGAGGAGAATAAGACCTCAGCCTAGAAAAGAGAGGGAGCCCTACTCCCCAGCAGAGGATTGGAAGCCTTAGACACTGGCTTGGCTTTCCTAGAGGTGATTCTGGGGAAACATATTTTGAGGTTTATTTTGAAATTGGGGCAGGAAGGAGGGGAATTTGCTAACAGGATTAACCCCAAGCAAAAACACCCCTCCCTCCAAGAGGCAGGGCCAACCTGGGCACAATGGTGAGAGGGAAGGGAGGAAAAGGAAGAGGGAAGAAAGGTAGGATGAAGTTTAGTTGAAGGAGGGACTTCCAAGTGATGTATAGCTGACTAAAAATGGAATGAGCTGCCTCACCTCAAAGACGGGTAAAATGGCCATCACTGGAGATGCTGGGGAAGAGAGGCAGCCCAAGCCTGAGGTCTTTCTTAGACCAAAGGGGATCTGCTTCTCTCCTGAAAACAGTCTTTGTTCAAAGCCCCATCTCACTGGCCAGGTTCAGGACACAAGCAATGATTCAGTACTTATTCTGAGCATCCAAACAAACGCACAGATGGGCTCTGCCCTCCAAAAGGGGCTGACAGCATGCTCATACATGATACATGCATGATGCCTGCTGAATCAATGGAAGGCCATAATGATGAGGTGCTTCTGAATATTTTGGTGTGATCTTATAACTAACATTGTTGTAACTTCAATCTGTAAAAATCTCATTTGTGTTCAGGCATCTAGGTATGTGATATTGGTTTGTGAAAAATCACCCTTCCCTCCCCCCACAGCTGTAAAGCATTAACTCTGTCTCTCCCCTGCCCCCAGCCTAGAGGTATTTCCTCTGAAACCATTAACTCTATAGCTATGATAACAAGAATCTTTTAAAGGCACTACCTCCTTTTGTTCTAGTAGCCAGCCAAAACAAGACTCAACCATTCCCAAACTGGATGAGGTACTTCTTAAAGGAATTTGACCCCAAATCTGACCGCTGATTGACTTTATGACATTTCAGGGCAAAAACCACACCTTTTGCTCCCCATCCCCTCGGATTTCTCCCAGTGAAATATGGGCAGGACACATGCGCAGTTGATGTGAAGGGTGCATGTTCCTTTAAGTATTAGGCACTCCTTGGCTCCTCCCAGGTCCCTCCCTAACTCCACCTTTGTACACCTAATTAGCCTAATGAACCTATGACTGACAGTTTTGTATCTTTAAAAACTGCCTCTCTGGCCCCTAGGACTTTGCAGGTCATCTTTCTATACCCCTGCCCACTGAAGAGCATCACTCTTTGCAGGCTTTCTCTGACACCCCCCTCCCCCTTGAATCCCTGTCAGATTGCAGGTCTCCTTACCCCTTTTACCCCTGTGTAACAATAAACTCTTGTAATTCTGCCAAGGACATCTGAGTCCAGTAATTCTTTTGGATGTGAACCTAGAAAGGATTTCAATAGAAATCCCCCATACATATCTCTTCAATAGAACCTTAGGTTTCAAAGAGACCTTTGATGGCACCTAGAGCATGCTTCACACAGAGTCTTTAAGCACAGAGAGAAGAGGGGGGCAAGAAGGCAGAAAAGAGGCAGTCTTCCCTAGGACCCCCAGCTGAGATGCTGGGTGCTCTAACTGGGGGGAACCAGGCAGAGACTGATGGCTCAATACTGTAGACCTCAGTCCCTCCTTTGGCTTCTAGGATTCTGCTCCTCTTTGTCCTCATCCCATCGCCCAAGCGGCGTGTCCACCAAGGCTCAGGGCCTCTTTTCCTTCTCTACCCTCTCTGCCTCACTGACATCCTCTGTTCCCATAGGATCATTGACCACGTCCAGACCGGTGATGCCCATTAACTCTGTGTTTTGGTATCCAACTCCAATACCTCCCCTGAGCCTTTGGTCCCTAGATGTGCATTTGATGTCTCCACCTGGATGCCCCATAGGCATCTTTAGCTCAACGTGTCCCAAGCAGAGCCACCACCTTTGCCCCGAACTGGGCCTTCTCCCAACATCACTATTTATGTCACAAGCATCACTGCTCTATCAATCTCTCAAGTTCACCTTCTCAGGGTCCTCCCTCACCCTCACCCCAATCAGCTGCCAAGGCCTATGGAGTCTGTCTTCTCTTACACCCATCTCCCTCTGTCCTCTCCCACAGTGGCCATCATCACTTCTTACCTGGACCACAGCAATAGCCTCCCACTGGGTCTGCCTCCCCACTTCAGAGGCAGAGCAAGGAGCAATAGATTTGGAGTCTTCCTATCAGCATGGCCTTATCCATGCCACACTCTCTGAGTCTTGGAGTTGAGTTTGGTGGGCCCTAAGATCCTTTCAGCTTCCAGTTCATCCTTTCCTCAGCTGCCAAAGTGATTTTCCTAAAGCACAGAAGTGACCAGGTCACTCCCTAGCCCAAGGAGAATCAGTGGCTCCCTGTTGGTTCTAGAATAAAATCCAAAATCCTCCAACATTAGGGAGTTAGGGTGCTCCCCAGCGGGCTCTAACCTGCCTTTCCAGCCTTACTTCAAGCTCACTCCTTACGTTGTACAGAGGAGCCAAGATGGCTCTCCACAGCATTCCCCAAATTCTGTCTTGTGGAGAAGCTTAGAGTAGAACATAAAAGACCATGTGGATGGCATTAGATGCTTCAATACTAAATTACATGCAGATAGAGGGAATAAAGCCCTCCCAATGAACCACGGGAAATACTGGACATTAGAATGTGAGCAGCAAAGCTACATTCATCACTTCCTAGGATTTCCAGTGATTTTGTTTCCTAGGCAAGGTAGCTGCACTCTCCAGTCCTCATCTGCCCTCCCTGCCCACTCCTCATCATGACCAACCTTTACAGACTTTCAGACTCACAAAAATATCAGAACTAGTGCATTCTATGAGCTAGAAAGACAGATGTGATTAGGTTTGCACCAGTAAAAATGTCCATTTCCAGCACCTCCCAGATGAGAGAAGTCATGTCCCCAGTCAAGCTTCATTTGTCACCAAGCTACAGGAACCAATGGTGTGATATTAGAGGAGTCTGGGGGTAAGATCTGGGGCTGCATCTGTCAGGAAGGGCAGGGGAAAGAGAAAACAGGGACCTGCTGGGGAGGAAAAAGCATCAGGTCAGGATAGGCCAATGAAAACCAGATGTTTCTCTAATCCCAGAAAATCTCCTCCCTGATGGTCAGTGAATCATCCCTCCCCCTCCACCTCCCACCTCTATCTGTCCAGAAGGGGTTTTGTGTAGGAGGGACTCTGGAGAACAACGGAAACCCAGAGGCGAATAAGCCAATACGGTAATAAAATGGAGAGGGGTGAAGCCAGAGTGGGAAGCCTGGACCTCAGCCAGGCAGGGAAGGGCCACACCAAGCTGTCACCCTAAGGCCAGTCACTAGCCATAGGCCAGGCTGCTGTCACTCTGGGACAGGACCATGTCCACATTTGAAGTAGGGCTCAGGAAGCTGGAATGGGCAGGCTCCCTGTGGGGATCTTGGTGGTGAGGAAATGCTACCGAAAGCTTTTGGAAGACAAATAGGTCCCCTTAAGGAGACAGTGCCCTACTGAGCGTGGAGGGAGCCCCTTCTTAAGGAAGCACACAGGCAAAGGATCATGCTCCGAGTCACCCATAGCATGATGCACAAATGGCACCCTATCCCTTGGGACATCAAAGCATACTGTACTCTCAAGCCTCTTCATTGGCTTAAGAATCTGACCGAGCTTCTGGGGGACAGTGCACCATGACCAGATACAGGGGTGACAGAGCTTTCTCAGCTCAGAGCCCCAGTCAGAGACACCTACATAAGAGGCCTCTCCCCTCTCGGGTCCTCCCCTCCCCTTCCCTTTCTCTCCTCTTCTCTACCTCACTCCTCCCTCCCCTCATCTTTCCTTCCCTACTGCCTCCTCCATTGTCCTTTGGTCCTTCAAAGGAGATCAGTCACTCCACAAGCATTTAAGTGCTGAGCACAGATTGTGACGTCAAGACACAAAAACAAAGCAGATCCTACCCTCAAGGAGCTAAGATTCTACTGGGGAAACCAGCCCAGCCAGTGCTCAGTCCGGCCCCACCTGCCATCCAGGCCAGCTGTGTCCCTGCTCTGCCAGCCAGGGCATTATCTTCATGTAATCAGCTCCTACTTCCATCCCAGCCAAACCACCAGCAACCTGTGCTTCCAGTTCACTTACCCAATTACCATCAATTAACTTTTACAAAGGAATATTGATTTCCACTAAAGATACTGTAAGAACAGAACATGCCCCCCAACACTTTGGGAGCAGCCTCCCTCCATGCCAGCTTAGTCCTGGGGAGAAGGAGCTCAGATGCCACACAGCTTCTCCATAGCCCTGGTCCCACCAGGATCATGTCCGGATGCATCATTGTGCCTCGCTGGGCCTTTGTCTTGGGGCCTCAACTCTGGACCAGCCGACTGCAAAACCCAGTGGGACATCACCTGGATCTCTCAAAGTCTGTAGTCCCCATCTCTAATCGCCTTCAACTGGAACTACAGGACAAATAAAAAAAAAAGGAAAAAGGAATGGGGCCTCCCCTCAAGACCACCGAGTGGGCCCCAGACAGGGAGAGCTCACAGCATTGTCTCTTCCCATTGTCAGGAAGAAGCCCGACCAAGAGAACGGGAGGCAGTGGTCAGCGAGGGCCTTTGGAACGCCCCCCGCTCTGTGGGCCAATCAGGCTTCCCATTTACAGAATGTCTACACAGGCTCCAAAGGGCACTTGAGGAGTGGGTCAGAGGGCCCCAGCAGCCTGCCCCCATCCCCATACATTGGCAAGTCAACACACCATCCCCCACCTCTAGCAGAGAGCTTATGTGCTTCCAGCAGGGCCTGGGGCGGCTCCTTTTTGGCTGACTCCCATTTCCATGTGCCTCCAGACAAGGCTTCCTCATTGGTAACAGAGTATCAGATGTACCTGAGTCACCTTAGAAAGGGGGGTTGGGGGAAATGTAATGATTTTTGCTTTAGATGTATTGAGTTTGAGATACCCACATGACATCCAGGTGGAGGCGGCCAGCAGGTAGTCACAGACAGCACGAAGGACAATCTATGCAAAGGCACAGAGGAAGGAAAGGGAATGATGGATACGAGTTTCTGCTGAGGAAAGCATTCTGGTGAAGTGGGGGTCAACCAGTACCTGTTCCATGCGCGATCTTTGCCTTGAAAGAGGGGGACAACATGTAAGAGCTCAAGTGAAGAGAATCCCAGCTCTTCTCACAAACCACTGGCAGGTGGGCGCTGCTGGAGGAAGAGCTTGGCCTCAGACCCTGCTATCAGCCCTTCCTCCAGGTGTTAAAGGCCAAAGACCTGGTGGCGAGGTGAGAGCATCAGGGCACTCCATGCCTGGTTAGGGCAAGCTTCAAGCTTCAGGACTAGCTGCCTCGGACAGGTATAGATGTGCAAGGAAAACAGGGGCTGCCTGAGGGGTGGCTGAATGACCTGGTTATGTTTACAGGAAACTCAGAATGTGAGCAGAGAAACAGGCCTAGAGACTGGGGGAGTCAGGGTGGGAGAATGCCCAGAGAAAGATATCAGGACAATCGAGGGCAGCCTGTTATCTCTCTCTGCAGGGTCACTTCTCTGGCATGGAGAGGAATGACAGGGAAGAGGCAGAGATGCTGATGCCTTTCCAGGAGAAAATGGCTAGGGCCTTGGCCCAGACAGGCCCACCTCCCATCATGGGCCTCCCTTGCCCTCCCCCAGGCTCCCAGGCAGAAGATGCCTCGCCTTGGTATCCAGCTGGGGAGGGACAAGGCGTCTCTTTGCACAGCGCTGAATGGGCAGCAACACAATGGAGGCCCTTCTTTCCAAGTCTGGCTCAGGCAGACAGTGCCTGGCCTTCCTGCTGGCCTAGCCGCCTTTGTGAGAACATGCAGTCATCTGGTCTGACTGGCCTGGTGCAGAGCCTCAGCACGAAGCCCTGGCAGAACTGGGCAGAAAACAGAAGAGGAGCAAAGCATTCACAGAGTGCCAGGGCCCAGAGACTGCAGGCTGAGGCCTGGTTGGTGCCACCATTTGCAGGTGCTCCTGGATGCTGGCCCATGGACCAAGAACAAAGCCACCTTCTGACTGTTTCCCTCCTCCTGCACTCCAGTCTTGCAGCACCAGATAAGGCAGCTGCCTCCCAGGACAAAAAATATGGGAAAGAAAACCCAATTGAAGGGTTCAAACGAGGACCTACCCTCAGCAGACATGCCCCCCTCAGCCACATGGGCAGTCAGTGTCCCTCAAGAACCAGAGGAGTGAGGTTATCCAGCATAATGTGGAGAGAGGAACCTTGAATGCTGAGTTAAGCAGTCTATTCACTGCCAGCTAGCTGTGTGGCTTTTCCTGTGAGAAGGGATGAGGAGAATGCCCACACCATATTTCTCGTGGGCTGTTTTAAGGAAAGCACTTGGGAAGCAGTGGGATGGTATTGCACAGGAGTGCTGGACCTGGGGGCACCCCTGTGAACACGGGTTCAAACCTATCTCTGACCACCAGCAGCCTCTCTCTGGGTCTCAGGCTCCTCCCCTGAAAAGCAAAGGAGGAAGACATGACTGTGAAGGTCCCCGATTCCTCCTGCTTGGGGTTTTCCAAGGGTGGGGTCCGTGGCCTCTCAGCCCCAAAGCAGGGGTGGTGTGGCAGCCTCAGGACTTAGTCTTTCTGACTCAGCTGCTGCTTTTGGTATCTGTCCTGCAGGCTAGCCCAGTGTGGGTGGCCATGAGCAGAGTCCATCTCTCGCCCCGCTCCTCACCTTGAGTTATTCAGTCTTGTTTCTTCTCTCCCATTTGTCATGGTGCTATGCCAGCCTTATATAACTTCTCCTTTGGATGTGAGACCAGCAGGGGCAGTCTAGAGGACTTATTGCCCGGGCCTCTATTTCAGTCTCCAGCTCAGAACCTAACAGACCAGCCAACCTAAAGGAAGAAGACACTTGTCATCTTGTCTCATGATAGAACTGTCAACATGCTCAGCACAGGCCAAGCCTCTCCACACCAGCAGGGGCCAATGGAAAATGTCATTCCTTTCCTAACTCTTCCTCACAGAGCCTGCCTTTGTCCACTGTGGCACGGAGACTTTAGTACTTTCGTGTGCTCAGGCCTTGCCTCCCCCCCCCCAACTCAACTTTAACTCTCAGAGGGCTGTAACTGGCAGGCCACAGGAACTCAATAAGGCTCCAGTTGAGGAAGTCACTGTACTTCCAGGACAAAGCCATCTGTGCCCCTTCCAAACTTTGCTAGCCAGACATCCAGGACGGTACTTGAGGCAGAGGGTTGGGGAAGGCACCCTAGCCTCAGGAGGAAAAGCAGGCCACTGCAGTGGCCTGAGGCCAGAGGACTGGGACTCCTCCTCTATACAACTAGAGTATGACTTCTAGGGCCCCTTCCAGACCTAAATCCTACCATCCCCTTTAGGATAAAACCCTTTCCATTTCCCTTTCCTCTGACTTACATGAGTCCAGGACAGGGTCCCTGCTCCCCTGCGGGTCAGGGTTGGAGGGGAGTGTGTCAAGCCCAGTGTGAGTTAGCACACAGCAGCCCCAGTCAGAGGTGGGAACACACCTGGTTTCTTCACCAGGTCTTCATGTGGCCTTGACTCTGGGCCCTTCAGCACCCTGGACACTTCCCAGCATGCCTACGTGGCCACAAGCCCACCAGCCTCCAGGTGTTTTTTCAGAGTCAGGGTAAATGCCCTTCCCTTTCCCAGGACTATGGGCACGGCTCCCATTCTCCAGAACTTTCCAAACATCCTGGCACTGGCTCCGCAGCCACATCTGCTGTGGTTTTCAGACCCTTCGCCCAGACTCCTCTGAATCAGGCATGGAAACATGTCAGCCTTTTCCTTGTCAGCCTCAGGGGTCTGCCTTCAACTTGTCTGATCATTTCCTGAAATAACAACTTGCCTCAGCCCAGGCTTGGAGGCCTTCAGAAAACCTTCCCTGTGAGTTAGAAAAACTATCGTTATGCTTCAGCTACAGTTGGGGAAACTGAGTCTCTGAGTGGCTGAATGACCCAAGATCACACACAAATACATCTCAGGTTGGACTCCAGCTGAGTCACCTAAGTTCAGTCCCAAACTCTGCCTCCCTCCTCCCGCAGCCTCCCAGAGGCAGGGGACCCAAAGGCACAAAGCCAGCCTCAGGGAGAAAGCAAGGGGCACCCATGAAGAGGGGGGCAGGGAGCCCAGGGCACCAGGAAGCAAACTGTGCTTCAACCTTCAGACCTATGGTCCCCGCTTCATTGCTCATTCAGAGACCCAGAAATCCTTCATCATAGCAGAGTCCTGCAGTGGCCAGTGCCCCCACCCCCACACAGTCCCAGAAGGGCTTGAATGAGGGTCCTGAGCCATGCCGCACTGGTCTCCATTAGGTGCCATCCCACAGAAAATGGAGCAGGATACTAGAATGAGAATCATCACTGGCATTTATAAAATACTTTGTAAGTTATCTCATTGAAACCTCAAGACAACCCTGAGAAGTTGATGTCATTATTCCTCCCCATTTTACAGTTGAGAAAATGCAAACAAACAGAAGTGAGATGACTTGTCCAGAGTCATAGTTAGTGTCTGAGGCCAGATTTGAACTTAGGTCTTCCTAAGTGCCTTACCTAGAGCCTTAGCCTTAGCACCGCTTTGCTGTCCCCCAGAAAACCCAACCACTGAGGCAGGGAGATAGATCTTTTTTTTTATTTTTTTTTATTTACTTATTTACTTTCAATTTTCAAGATTCAGTTCCACAATCACTTGAGTTTCAGATTTTCTCCTCTCCCTTCCGCCCCCCCCCCCATGGTGGTGTGCAGTCATGTACAGGATCTGCAAATACTTTCACATTGTACAATAGTTTGGTCATATAGAGGGATTGTAACCAATGAGTGATCACTGGGAAAAGAAAAAAAAAAGCAAAACCAGACATGAAAGAGAATGATAGCGTGTTTTGCTTCAGTCTCCATTTAAACTATAGTCTTTCTATATCTTTCTCTGAGTTTAGGTATCTCCTTCCATCCTGAGGCTTGTAGAGTTGTCTTTAGCTGTGCATTGTTTAGGATAGTCCAGTTTATCAAGATTGGTCATCACATGTACAATGTGTCTATGATTGTATACAGGTTTTGCCTCGTTCTGCTCTTCTCACTTAGCATCAGTCCCTATAAACCTCTCCAGGTAATTATGAAGTCCATCTCCTTCCCATTTCTTATAGCACAATAGTATTCCATTACATTCATATACCATAGCTTGTTCAGCCATTCCCCAATTGATGGGCATCCCCTATATTTCCAGTTTTTTGCCACCACAAAGAGAGCTGCAATAAATATTTTTGTACATATGTGTCTTCCTCCCACTTCTATGATCTCTTTGGGATACAACC
>CM053590.1:826284-849024 GCA_028646515.1 Pseudochirops corinnae | reverse complement strand
GTTCCAGATTGCTCTCCAGAATGGTTGTATCAATTCATAACTTCACCAACAATGCATTAGTGTTCCAATTTTTCCACATCCTCTCCAGCATTTGTCATTTTTCTGTTTTGTCATCTTAGCCAATCTGACTGGTGAGATGTGGTAGATGTGGTACCTCAAAGTTGTTTTGATTTGCATTTCTCGAATCAATAGTGATTTAGAGCATTTTTCCATATACTTAAAGATATCTTTAATTTCTGCCTCTGAAAATTGCCTGTTCATATCCTTTGACCATTTATCAACTGGGGAATGACTTGTATTCTTGTAAATTTGACTTAATAGGGAGATAGATCTTAAAGCAAAATACCGTCCTCTCCATACCCGTGCCCTGTTTTCTGTTTACGGCTCCAAAATCCCCTTCTCAGACTCCAGCTTGCTCTCCTCTGTACTTCCTCTATGTGGACCAGAACCTGCCTGAGGTGTTGTCATAATGGTAGCTGAAACTTTCATAGCACTTTAACATTGGCAAGATGCTTGACATTTGCAGTGCCCTCCATAAGGTGGCCCCCAGAAAACTATGTTAGAACCAAAGCATGATACTGATCATCATCTAGCCAAAGTCATAGATTATAAGCCCCGATCTGTGTGTTTCCTTTTACTGGAACAAGCAGAGTACACATTACCTTAAAGCAAAAAGTATTTAATCAAGTGCCTTCATAAAATAAGTGACCAAAAAGTTGCTTGATATGCACAAGAGTACCTTTTCTCCCAGAGTACTACCTCACTAGCTAGGGAGGACACATCTACATGAGAATTTGCATCTCCTATGCAGGAGAGACCCCTAGACCCCAGCTGCATATAGTGCTGTTCTCTGCTGACCATGCCCTTTACGCTGCTCCTGCCAGCTGTTGCCCAACTGCAATGAGGCTTCCTCCCTGTCAGCTCTCTAGTCTATAGCCTGGGGAATATCTTTAGCCCTTCTAGCCAGCCACATCCAGTGAGTTAGTTAGAGAAAGCCTTTGGGCATTTCGAAGTATCTTGTGAACTCTCTTGATGCTACTTAGCATCTCTCAATCTAAATTTCTCAAGGGAGTTATGTTTTGAAATTCCACTTAACTCCAGTCATCCTCTGGGCCCCTAGCCCAGGTCTACTTCAAGTTATCTTGGGCCTCCTTGTAGAAAAACTGCCCAAAAAGCTTGATAGGGCTACTTAATCTACTTGGGAGGACAAAGACAAGGTGCTCCTGGTGAAGGCCTTGATAGCTTTGCCCTCCCCCACTCACAAAAATTTCTAAGGTCCCCATATAAGCTTTTCCTCATTAGAACCTCCCAATGACCCTGTCTAGTAGGAAATGCAGATATTACTGTCCCCATTTTGTGGGTAAAGAAACTGAGGCTCAGAAGGTCAAGTGAAATGTCCCAGGTCGCATGACTACTGAGTATCCCACCTGGGATCCAAACCCCTGTGTCTCTCTCCAAGTCCAGCAAATCACCTGCAGGCCTCATGGTTAGTTCTACACCACTGTCTCCTTCTCTTGGCTCCATTTTCCTGTCTCTTCTCTGCTGTTTATCGTATCTCCCAGCCAACAACATTCCTGATAAGAGAGAGGGTCATCTCTACACCATGACTGCTGGGGCTCCCTTAGCTCTTCCTCCTATCTCTCATTCTCTCTTCCCTGAAAGGGTTACCATCTTCAAAAGAGCTGGATATTTTCCATCACTGTTGCCTCTGAAGCCTAAAATGGAATCCTGAGGCAGATTGACAGCAACAAACAATCACCTTTCCTCAAGCCTCATGCTCCATCTCTGCAAGGTTCATCTTTTGTTCGGTCAGACATGCTGAGACCTGTGCTGAGCCATGTCGCATATGGGCACTGCCTGATGTGGACAGTCCACAGGCCCACAGATCATGGTATGTGGAAGAATGACAGAACCAGGCAAAGGGGTCATTACAGAGCTCATTCTAGCAGTGGGGTCCTAGGAGATGACCCAGAAAATGTCACCCTGTCACTGAGCCCTGAAGCCTTCTATGTAACAATCTGGCATGTTGGACAATTCTGTTTTTGTTTCTTTCTATCCTCCTTTAGCACCAACCACAGGATCTTGTACATAATAGGTGATTAATAGAGTACACTTAATTGCATTGATTTGAATCTATTCATTATCCCTCTGAGTGTACATGAAGAGAGATATCTGGTGTTAACCCACACAGAGAAACTTTCCTCACTAGGACATCAGAGGAGAGAATTATTTTCCAATTAATTTGCATTCAAGAAACAAGAAATGAAATAACAAGAGAAAATGACTCATCTACCCTAAGGCTCTCTCACATGTGGATGCCCCAAGATTGAGGCATTGTGTGGGGTAGCACTCACCCAAAATCATGACTCATGAGCACGCAATGATGTGTTTAGTTTGAATAGCAAGTGGACACAGTAATTCAAAACAAAAACATTTAATCAAACAACATAGTAAATGAAACAATAAGAAAAGAACATTTGTGGAAATGTACACATCCAGGACCCATGTAGTCATGGCACATTGATGGGGACATGTGAGCTGCTCATGTCCTCTGGAGTTACTATCATGCATCCTGTCTGTGGAGCATTTCATCTGTGCTTTTTTCTGGACACCTCATCTCTACTGTGTATCACTCTGTTGATCTTACTTCTCCTGGTTAACCCCTCTGGGCTTGTGATTTCCAGGCTTTGCTTAGGGACTCTTCAGGATCATCTTAACTCTTGTATGTTAATAGGGTTGTGACTAGAAAGCATCTCTCTGACATGTTTGGACTATGAGCCTGTGAATCTCTATACTTAGTTAAGGGCTTCTGAATATAATTAAAACTGCAGGCTAAGTACATTGTTTTTGATACTGATTAAATATTGTCCCAGAAAACACTCTAATTTAGGACTAGAATATTCCTTCTAACTCCAGATGAAGCCACTGATGGGGATCCTGTGACCCAAACAATCCATTTCAAAGGTTATGCCATAGTATACACACACACACACACACACACACACACACACACACACACACATACACACACGATTTTTAGATTGTGGGCCAATGAAACTCCCCAAATCATCTTTTATTGGCATGCAAATGAATATGAGTGAGAAAAAAGAAAAAGAATCATGCTTAGTATGGTGGTCAATTCATGCAATCCCACCTACTGAGAAGACTGAGCATGATGGATCTCTTGAGGTTGAAAGTTCTAAGCTGTAATACTCTATGCTGATTGGGTATCTCCATTGAGTATGGCATCAATATGATTTGTCCATAGAAGTAAAGCGGGGAAAGGGGAACCAGGTTGCCTAAAGAGGGGCAAATCAGCCCAGGTTACAAATAGATAGGTCAAAACTCCAGAGTCAATCAGGGTGGTATCTGGCCATGAATAGCATTAACATTTCAAGTCTGGCCAAGATGAGCGGAACCAGTCTCAGAAAAAATCTAAATCAAGAAGGCAGGGCCCCTGCTTCCATCCTTCTCAACCTACACTCAAAGTGGACACTTCTCAGTCTCTCAAAGCCCTGGCTTCTGGCCAATATTCTGGCCACCTCACAAATGTCTTCTCCTTGAACAGTAGATCAGGTGGTTTTGGAAAAGTTTTGAAGACCATACCCCCTTACATTTAACCACCTCTCCTGGTCGCTTTTTTCAATGGCATATTAAATTAATAAGCATTATTAATGTTTGCCAAATTGAATTGATTTCCCAGGTAGGCAACAAGCTTTTATTGAGTATTACTATGAACTAACGAGGCACTGTGCAAAGTCTTGAAAAAGGAAGGTAACCCCTCAAGGAGCTTCCCTTCTAACACACAAAAGGGGGATGGAAAAGGTGGGCATGTCAAGAAGTTACCCAATGAGAGTTGAGAGGAATCAGGAGGGAAATGAAGAATGACCATCCTGAACCCTCTCCCAAATGGAGGCCCTGGGAGGAAATCATCAACGAGATGAAGGATCGGTAGGAACAAAGATTGTCATGAGAGAGACAGAGACAGAGAGAGAGAGACAGAGAGACAGAGAGAGACAGAGACAGAGAGGAGAAGAGAATTGGAAGAGATTAAACAATGAAAAGTGAGACCGATGGAAAAAAGGGGAAGAAGAGGAGATGGAAGAGAGGGAGGAGAAAGAGAAGTTTCTCTGTGCCTAATATGTGCCAGGCACCAAATTGTGTCCTTGCTCTCAAGGAGATTCTACTGGTGTAGATACCATGTACCTCTAGAAATACATACAGAATACATCCCAAAAAATGCAGGGTGATGTGCTGGGGAAACCTCTAGCAGCTAGAGGGATCAGGAAAAGCCTCAGGGAAGTGACACAAGCTGGTCTTGGGGAAGGCCAGGGAGTCTAAGAGGGAGAAGTGCAGTAGAAGTGCATTCCAGTCCTGGGGGGCAGTCTGCAAAGGCATGGGCAACAGAGAAGAAAAGAAGGAAACATTAAGCTTGAAAAGAATTAGTGAAATAGATATTCAGGGATTTCTAGGTGCCAAGACCAGCCCTGTGCACTGGGCAAGCAAACGCCCTCTGAGAGTTTACATTCTGGGGGGGAGGGGTGGAAATATCACCTACGCTGTAAGGGCTCAGTGGCCAATGTGCTTTGCTTTGGGAAGTCATGGGGAGCACGAGGGGAGCCACAGGGGAGTCAATTGACCTGAAGGTTCCTAGGACGATGGTGGGTTTGGTTTTAACTTCAGTTTCCAGAGCAAGACACCCACGGATGGCCAAGCTGGAATCATCCCACAATAGTCATGACTATGACTCCCTGATGCCAGCACAGGGCAGGGCTGGGCCCTATAGAGCACATTTCTTATTCAGACACTTTCTAAGACTCCTTTTGAGGTACTTTATGAGGACTGAATGACAATGTACCCAATAACCATCTACTAGGTGTCTGCAGGCCTGATCCGGGTTTAGGTTTTTTGTTTTGTTTTGTTTTTCTTAGGAAAGTTTCTCAGTGCATCTAAACTGCAGCTGCTCCTGAAGGTCTTTTAAATTCAAGGAAAACTAAGTATGGGATTTTTTTGGTGCAGAGAGCAATTCCAGACCCAGTAGGGGAGAGCTTACGTCTGAATGCAATTCTCTTTTTCAGCACCACGGTGCTCCCTTCTTGCCCAGGGTTCACTCACCCTTGCAGGATTACTCATGGTTACATCTTGCAATGCAAAGGTTATCTCCTTTTCTGTTTTCAAGCAGTCCAGCTCATGGGCTGGGCAGACCATGTGGGGGCCAGTGTTTCTGGAGGCCCCTCCCTTCCCTGGGCTGCATGTCAGCTGTTCTCCGATCCCCATGATCCAAGCAAACACAAAGTTACAAGGTTACCAGGGGACATTCGTGGGCTCTGAGCAATTGATGTCTGGCACTAACTATCCCCTCATGAGAGATTAGATTTCTTACCCAGACATGCATCATTCACATCCCCATATAAATCTAGTGTTTATTGAACAAGCCAATTTATAGTAGCTTAGCAAATGTCAAAGAGCTTATGGAAGATTGCAGTGCCATTTCTGCTGTATGAGATGAGGCTGGGACACTAGCTGATTGCTCTCCTTTAGAGACACCTGTTGGAGACCCAGTGAAGCTTCGCTCAGAGCTCTGCTCTTAAACCAAAAGGCTAAAGGATGGCATGGGATTGAGGAAGGACCTGGAGAAACAGGATCTCTCTCCTGTTGAAAGAGAGCAAAGACTGACAGGATTACTTGAGATGTTCCAGAAATAAGAAGCGAATCTTGGCATCTCATTTCCTTTCCATGGTCTCCTGGGTTAGCTGCAAGAATAATAGATAACTCAAGCTCCCTCCAGTGCCTGCTATACTAACAGACAGGGTGGGCACTACAAATCAGATACTCAATGTTTCCTGAGGTCTCCTCCAGTTCTAGACCTGTGACCTAAGGACCATACCCCTCTTGGTCTCCTCCTGGTCTTCCCAAAGCCATGCTCTCAAGACTGCTGACCTTCTCTGGAGGTCTTCTGCTTTCTCAGTGTCCTCACTAAAATGAAGTGACAAAGACTGAGCACAACACTTCAGATATGGTCTGAAAAGGGCAGACTGAAGTAGGACTATTCTCTCCCTATTCCTAATGCACTGCCTGGATCATTGTCGTTCATCTTTCAGCTTCAAAGAAGACCAATGACTTAGCTACACCACTGACTCAGTTTGAGCTTGCAATTCACTAAAACCCCCAATGTTTTCTAGATGAACTGCTATCCAATCTTGTGCCCCTCATCTTGTATTTGTTCAGTCAATTTTGAACACTCTTGTAAGTCTACAGCATCCCAATTAATTTGCATCTACTTAGATTTCTTTCAGTTTGTGTACTGACTCTGTTGAGATCTTTTTGGGTGCAGATGTTGTGGTCCACTGTATTAGCTGTTCTATAGATATGACAAGCTGGACATTTGTGCTTCTATCCAAGTCATTGATATATAAATGATAATGACTGACCTTTATATAGAACTACGTGGTTTGCAAAGTGTCATACATGAATTATTACATTAGAGCCTCATGACAAAACTATAGATAATTAATGACACACGTCATTCTCCCAATTTTACAGATAAAGAAACCATGGACAGAGAAATTAAAGTGGCTGGACCATGGTCATACTTGACCATGACCAAGAGCTTGTAAGTGTTAGAAGTGGGACTTGAATCCACATATTTCTGACCCCTCCCCTAGGCCATCTCTCTATTCACTAGGCAACACTGCCTCTCTAAAAGTGTCAAGTACAGAGCACTGAGGCACCCTATCAAAGACCTATCAAATTTCTAAAGACCTGTTAATAGCTACAAATTATATCCAATCATTTGGCTAATTTTAAATTTGCCCAGTGATACTGTTGCCTAGCACAAAAGGTACATGTCACGTGGCTATAATCCAATCAAAAGGATTTAAAAGTTAAAAGGATGGGGGAAGAAGACTGGCTTTGTGTATCCACCAAGTCAGATATCATAGAGAATAGCTGCAGTAAAGAAAATCATAATTGAGACATCCAAAAGTTCATAGAAGACAAAATCCAAGAAAAGAGCCCATAGTAAAAAAATCTGTGATCTCCAATGTCTTTACACAAAGCCCCAAAATTTATGCAACATGAAAGAAGAACTGTACATGTTAAGGGAAGGAGACAAATTTGATCTCACAGGGATCTATGAGACTTGAAGAAATGAAACCTATGATTGCACTTTGGTTCTGGTTGGGTATATTTTATTAAAAAGAAATAGGATAGAGAAAAGGACCTATCTATACAAAATTATTTGTAGCAGATATTTTTATGTGGGCTAAGAATTGGAAACCAAAAGAATGCCCCTCAATTGGGGAATGACTAAATGAGCTATGATGTATAATTGTAATGAAATACTATTCTGCTATAAGAAATGATGAGCAGAATGATTTCAGAAAGACTTGGAAAAACTTACATGAACTGATGCATAGTGCAGTAAGAAGAACCAGGAGAACATTGTGCACAGTAATAGCAATATTGTGTGATGGAGAACTGCGAATGACTAGGCTATTCTCAGCAATACAATGAACCAAGACAATCCCAAAAGACCAATGATGAAAAATGCTATCTACCTCCAGAAAAATAACTGATGTTGTCTGCATACAGAATAAAGCATGCTATTTTTCATTTTCTTTCTTTTTTCAAGTCTTCCTGTACAAAATGACTAATATGGAAATGTTTTACATGATTGCACAGGTATAACCTATATCATATTGCTTACCATCTCAGGGAGGAAGAGAAGTAGGCATAGAATTTGGAACTCAAAAGTTAAAAAAATGTTTAAAAATTTTCCTAACATGTAATTGGGGAAAATAAAATATATTTTTAAAAAGAAATGGAATAAATTAAAAAGGAAAGTTGTTGATGGGGTAGAATTGTATATTAAGGATACACTTTCATGTGAGGAAAGTCAAAAACCATAAAGGGATTGGGAGCATGTGGTGAAATGGTCAATAGAGGGGAAAAATAGTAGTGTTTTTGTCTTTGGTGTAGACTACAGACCACCCAGGCAGAAAGAGGAAGTACATGAGGAGTTTGTAAATAGATCACAAACCTGGCACAGAAGTGGGATCTAGTAGCAAAGGGAGACTTCAGTTATGCATATATCTTCTGGAGCTCCTTCTCTTTGTCCTCTATATCTTCCTGTCTCTTTTTCCTTTCTTCTCTCTCTCTCTCTCTCTCTCACTCACTCACACACACACACACACACACACACACACACACACACACACACAGTACAACCTCCTGACTTTTCTTAGTTATAACCTCATCCTTCAAAAAATGGAACAGCAATCAAGGGAAAATTCTCTTCTGGGCATGATTCTGACTATCAGGTAGGGATTTGTTACTGATGTAGTGATTATGGGAAACTTGGAGGAATATAATGATTCTCTTGGTGTCTCTGATAGAGGAGAGGAAATTTGCTATGCACCCCAGATTTGGGGAAGACAAGTTTTAAAAAGTTCAGAAGAAAGCTAGATCACATACAATAAATTACAATCCTCTGGGGAAAGTCAGCCCAGGAAGCATAGGAGATACTCAGGAATGAAGTTCTGAAGATACAGAAGGAAACAGTTCCAACAAAGAGGACAAATTAGAGTCTGTCTGAAGAGACTGAGATAGATGGCCAGGAAACTTCCCAACCCATTTGGATTTCTGAAGACACTTACAGAATGTAAATGTAAATATTTACAGAATGTAAACAAGGCCAGGCACCAGAAGATGCCTATAAGAGTGTGGCATAATCCTGTAAAAATCACGTCAGATGCTGCATCTTGTAACAAAGTAAGGCTGGTGAAAGCTGAGGCCACAAAGGTTTGGCTTTGCTTCTTTGTTTGTTTAGCTCAATTTGGAGCAAAAAGAGGCTCAAAGAAGGCCCAGACCCTTTGCTTTGGGTGGATAAGACAATGCTGAATGGTGACTGAGAAAAGACAGAGCTGCTCAATTCTGATTTTGCTACATTTTCTCAATGATTCAATCAGCATTTATTAAGGACTTACTATGGGCTAGGCACTGTGCTGAGTACCAGGAATACAAAGAAAGATATGAACAAGATCCCTAATATGAAGGAGTTCACAATCTAATGCAGGAAACTGTCTGCACTTACAGGAAGGGGGCAAGTTGTCTCCAGGGGGTTTTAAAAACCATGCAGAGAGTTTTGTGTTATATCCTGGAAGTAAAAGGGAGCCACTAGAGTTAGTTGAGGAGGGAGGAAACATAATAAGATTTGTGCTTTAGGAAAATTAATTTGAAAGTTAAGTGAAGGACAAACGGGAGTGGAGAGATCCTTGAGGCAAGTAGACCAGACAACAGACTACTGCAGTAATTGATGAGATGATGGATGATCCGTAGTGGATATTGTGTCTGTGTGGAGAAGGCAACAAATTAGAGGTGTTGAGAAAGTAGAAATGACAAGGCTTGGCAACAGCTTGGACATGAGGATGGGAGGTGAGAAACAGTGAGGAGCCCAGGAAGACTCCTAGATTGGGAGCCTGAGGGACTGGAGGTGAGTGTTAAGCTCCATGGTAACAGAGAACTTTGGAGGGGGAGGACTGGAGAAGAAGATAACAGACTCTGTTTGGGGTATATGGGGTTGAAGATGGCTTCTGGACATCCAGCTCAAGATATCTGAGTGGCAGTTGAAGATGCCAGATTGGAGATCAAAAGAGAGCCTAGGACCAAAGGAAGAAATCCAGGAATTCTCTACATAGAGATGATCATTGACTCCATAGAAGTAGAAGAGAAGAAGATCTGGGACTGATCTCTGGGGGCACCTACTATTAGTGAGCATGAAATGCATGAAGATCCAGGAAAGGAGATAGAGGAGTGATCAGACAGGTAGGAAAGCCAGGAAAGAACAGCATTGTAGATATTGAATAAGCCATAAATAATCTCCCTAAGGGGAAAAAAAAAAACAGGAACAAATGGACTTACAAATGAACTCTACCAAACATTTAAAGAACAATTAATTCCAATATTGTGTAAATTATTTCTTTAAAAATGGGTAAAGAATGAGTCCTATCAAATTCTTTCCATGACTCAAATATACTGAGGTGTTGAGAGTTAAGTAGTCACCTAAACAACAACAAAAACAACGTAAATGGAATTATATCATTTGGGATTATCTTTTCAAAGAGGACCAATGACATCACAAGGTGATGTCTTGACTCACAGGTGAATTGGATTGAAGTGAGGCAGTTGCACCAAGTCCTCAGCCTCGCTCTCTCCTCCAGAGTCATCACAGTCCAGTAGCAAGACAAAAGTCAAGGTGACCAACAATGCCTGGGGGTACAGACCAGTATCTCAACACTGACTACTCAGCTGAACTGCAATATACACTTCGATATAAAAGTTGACATTATAAACAAATGAGGAGCAGAAAAGAAATAAGGAGATGGAGATGACCACAGAAGACAAAATCGACAATTCTGATCATATAAAATGTGGAAGTTTTTGCATAACCAAAACTAACGTAGTTAAAATTTGTAAGGAAGCAGGTACCTGGGGACATTGCTTTACTGTAGGTTTCTCTCATAAATGTCTCACATGCAAGACATAAAGAACTAGTTCCAATTTCCAAGACTAAGAGCCATTTGAATAAACAATTCTCAAAGGAAGAAATTCATGCTATCGACAACCATGCAAAAAATGCTTCAAACCACAAATAATTAGAAAAATGCAAATTAAAGCTGCTCTGAGGTTCTACTTCACACCCACAAGATTGGCAACGATGACAAAAGGAGCAAATGGCAAATGCTGAAGGGAAAACCGGTACACTAACGTCCTGCTGGTAGACCCATCTTATACTCCAAAGGGATCGAGGAAAGAAAAGGTAATCCGTATGTGCTTTGAGACTATAGCAACACGTTTCACACTAGGTAAAAACTGGAGACTCAAGAGCACCCACCAATTAGGGAATTGCTAAACAAAGGATGGCATATGAATGCAAGGGAACATTATTATGCCACGAGAAATGATGAAATGGCCACTTTTGGAAGAGGCTGGGAAACCTCTGTGAATGGAGGCAGAGTAAGGTAAACAGAGCTAGGAAAATAATACATAAAATGACAACAACATTTTAAGGAAAAACAGCCTTGAAAGACTTTGGGAAGCTGTTCAATGCAACGTTCAGCCATGAGTCTCAAGGACTGAAGATTGAGCATAATATCCATCTCCTGCTGGTAAGTGATGGACATAAAGTGAAAAATACATTCTTGGAAATGGTCCACATGGGGATTTGTTTTGTTTGACTAAGAGTATTTGTTACAAGCATTTTCTCTTTCTTTAAAGGATAAAACCTAATTGGAGGACTGTAGGAGGGAGAGATAATAAATGCATATAAAAATAAATAATTACCCAATTTTAAAAGTAACACACTCAACGTTTCACCAAAGCCCGATTGATGAATGGAATGATGCAGGGCTCTTGAAGCTGCCAAGTTCTGGGCCAGCCTCTGGACCACAAACAACTCTACCACCAAGATGCAGATGAAAGAAGCCTGAATTTGGAGTCACAGAACCTGGATTCAGATCCAGCTTCTGACACCTTGTACAAGCCAACCTTCCTGGCCTCGGTTCCCTCTTCTGTAAAAGGCAAGAGGGTGACCCTGATGTTCTCTAAGGTTCTTTCCCACTCCAAATCTGTGTTCTGGATCTACCTTGTAATTCACCACTGGCCAACCTCTCTCTAGCAGACTGGGGCAGGAGGGGGACAGAGACCAAGTGAGGTGGCAGAGGAAGAGATAATACCAGAGTCATGGTCAAGAAAAAATGTTGACTGACTAGACATGGAGAACCAGGGAGAGGGAGAGAGAATTCAAAGATAATATCGAGATTTTAAGTAGAGATAGTTAGGAAAATCATTAACAGAGAGAAATAAAGCAGGGGAGCTGGTCTGAAGGACATTCTGATAGAAGGTAAGCTCCCTGAGGACAGGTTTTGTTTCTCTTTTGTCTATATCTCCAGGTCCACACACAATATCTTGCATACCAAAGACTTAATGAGGGCTTTTTGAATGCTTAGTTGAGTGACCAGAAGATGATACGGGTTTTAGACATGCTGAGTGGGAGCTAATGGTGGAAATGTGAATGGGGCCCTCAGAAGACAGGTGCAGCCCCCTTATTGGTGGTGTATCCCCATAGGAGTGCTAGCTTGAGCTGGGGGACTGCTCTGCTCCTGGTTGGCCAAAGGCTTGACCACCTGAGGCAACCATCCTTCTTATAGGATGAGGTCTATAAAAGGATCAACATTTAAATAGCTTCAGGGTCTGGGCAAAGAAAAATGATTATTTCCACCAGAAGTAACAGCAGAACAGCAGTGAACATCCTAAATCACCATTTGTGCAATGTACAAAACACTCTGGCTTTGCCCCAGCCACAGGAAACCACAACCTTGGCTGCTCCTCATGGAATGTGCAAGATCACACCTGGAGAAAAAGAAGAGTCCAGGGGGTTATTGGTCTCCCAAGAGATTCATTTCCACAGGCCTGTTGTCTTGACCTCACTGCCCTGCAAGCTCTCTGAGTGCAGGGACACTGCTCATCTGCCCTTGAGACCCCTGTAGTACAGTGCCAAACACCCAGTAGGGGCTCCTCAAGCTGGAAGAAGCCTCAGAGATTACAGAGTCCAACATCATTATTTACAGGGAAAGGGACTTTCCCAAAGTCACCCAGTTAGAAAGAGGCAGAGGCAGGATTCCAACTCAGACCCAGGGCTGTGTGCAACAGACCAGTTAACATGGCGGCACCCTGCTCCTCTGTGGCCCCCTTGTGTCCAGAGGATGAAGATCTCACAGCTTACTTGTCCTGAACAGAGCCAGAAGGGAGGACACTGTACCCTTCCCTCTGAGATCCCTTTTCCTTCCTGCTCCGCGCTGTCTGCAGCTTGTTTGCACAGACTTGTTTGCGTTAGGCTGAGCTCCTCAAGGACGGGAGCTTTCTTCAACTTCTTTTTGCATCCTCAGCATTTAGCAAAGTACCTGGCACATAGTAGGACTTCTTGAATGCTTATTGACCAATCGAATGAGTGTATGTGGTAGGAAGAAGGCCAGGGGTATGTTTTAATCTGACCATTTGGATGGCGGTCAGTCCACAAGCATTTTTTCAGCCTGAACATATATTGAAGAGTGGATGTTGGGCAGCATGGGCAAGGAGTTCATCCACAGTTTTTGGCTGGGTTACCCAGTTCATTTATAGCAGAGCCAGGATGAGACCCTGACCCTCTGACTCGGAGCCACTGAGACACAGAGAAGCAGCTTCGTCTGAGCCCTGTCTTCACTGCCTGCATGGCAGCCACAGCATGAGACTCCTGATACCACAACCATAGTGACTGGAGATGGCAGACTTCCCCTCCACAGGGGCTCAGTCAGACCAGTCCTGTCCCTTCATCATTATCACCCAACTCAGTTCTGCTGCCAATCCAGGGAAGCAGGGGCTAGACTGGAACCTACCTCCATATGTGTTCCTTCTCCAGAAGCACCTTTCCCCAGGAGATACCAGGGATAGTACCAGTTCCTAAAGCCCCTTCCTTCCCAGCCCCTCCAAAGACTCCTGTTCTCCACCAAAATTATCTTCCCAAGGGCTGGCCAGGCAGGTGCCTAGCCCAGTCAGCTGTGCCCACTCCCACCAGGATACTGGGCCCAGCTATGACCTCCAGCCGTCTCTATAATTGGGACTTAGGAAGCCACTGGAGGCAGAGCTTGGTCTCCCATATTTCTGAGTTATGGTTACAGACCAAGATGTGACAGAGCATGTGGTGTATAGGCTCTCACAGTCGGTACTGCAAAATGTGGCAAACTCTGCCTGACTAGAATAGAACCTCAGCCGCCTCTGCTGAGCTCTGAGCAAGGAAGCTGCCTGGGCCCCATCTCTGCTCAGCCAGGGCTGCAGCTGGTCCTATTGGCCACATGGCCAACAAAGACCCAGGTCCCCTACATGTCCTCAGAAAGACAACTTCCAGGCTCTGCCCAGCCTCTCCTGGAAAGGAAGGCAGAGGCAGGGGCAGAAGAGAAGCCTGGGTCCAGTGACAGGAACTCAACAGAGTAGAGGATGGGTGTGGAGAAGGCAAAAGCCAGCCCAGTGAAAAATGGTGACTGATCTCCATGGACCATCCATGTCCTGTGTGGAACATTCCAGCCAGATCGAATCCCAGCAAAAGATCTCCACGTGGAAAATTAAGCCGAGGGATGTGTAATTCTGTAGAGCTGTGGCTGATGTCATCAGGCCCTGAAAATATGGAGAGCATCTGGAAGTGTATCAAAGGTAAAAACCTTGTGACAGGTTTGACTAATGCTGTTGGAGGGGAAAATTCACAGGAAAGGCCCTGCAGGAAACAGCTTTTGCTTCAGCCTTTGCATCAGAGTGGGAATGCAGGGCCCAGGGAGGGAGGCCCACGAGTGGCCGGAGGGCCTGGGGCACAGCCTAATCAGCCAGCCACCTACTGTGGGTCGGTCCCAAGCAGAGGCTGGGAATAACAAGATAGGCAGAAATGCCAACATTTCCACATCAGATTCTCTGGGAGCACTCACTGACTCTGGAGAAGCCCCAGATCCAAAACTGCTGCAAAGAGCCTTGATTTACATCATCCCCAGCTCCAAGAAGATGGCAAGGGCTTGGCTCACAGGCCATGTGGGGACATCAATAGAAACTCAGCCTGGAGTTGGGGGCGGCAGCCCTGGGGAAAGCAGGTGACTGTTCTGATTTTCAGCCACAAGCCGGTTCCCTGGTGGGTCACTTTCACCTTTTTTTATGTCACAAGAGAAATTGGGCAAGAGTCCACTTAGGTCTCAGATCAGGTTAGATGAATATCTATCCTGGAAAAACCACCCTCAAAGGTAGTGTTGCCCAGTAGAAAGAGCACTGACCTCGGCATCAGGGCCTGATATGAGGCACTGTGTATCCTTAAGCCCTAGGGTCCTCATCCATAAAATGGGGGAAAGGTGGGCTGGGGGGGGGGGGGGGTGTCCATGGAGCTGTCCAGGCTGGATCTCAGAGGTCAGAATTCCACATGGAGGCCAAGCCCTTTCAGTGGAACCATGAGAAAGCACTGAGCCTCCTGGGCAGGCCTCTGTCTGTCTCTTCATTTGTAACGTGCTTTGTAAGCCTCAATACACCACATAAACACAGTTCTTATCATCATGGCTGCTGAGACTGAGGCTCTCAGAGCAGAGGGAAGGCCCATCTGGGCTGGGGGAGCAGACAACATGGTCCCAGCACTCCTCAGTGACCTCGTGTGGGCAGGGGACCCACGCCAGGAAATGAGATTCTGGACATGTGGGGCAGGTGGCTACCACGATTATGGCAAGGACCATCACCATGGATGTTTTCCCTAATCAAAGGGTAGGGAGAGGGGCTGGGTGGGTTCTTTCTATGATGGTATCAGGGCCATTTACCTGGGCCCTGGGAGGAAGCCCCTAAAGGACTTTGATAGTCACTGCTGAGGATTGGCTCAGGGCTGCTGGTCTTGAAAGGCCTTCCTTCCAGGGATCCTGGATCTATTCAAGGTGGACATTCACCCAGTCCCCACCTTCTTGTCCTCCCAGCGTGCTGCAGGCCTCCATTTGGAACTGGCAGCGTCATATAGGCACCAAGGCCACCTTGAGGACTGGCCTTCAGACGTCCCTCCCTCTCACTACCAGGCCAGCCCCCTTCTCCCTCCATCCCATCACACATACCCTCAACAGTGTCTGAGGACCCTCCTTAGGCCCATTTCTACACAGACCTTCCAACTCTGCAGGACCCACAGTCCGAGGCCTTCAAAGATGGTGCGTGTGACCTCTCACAGGCAGGAAGAGTGGCACCCCAAGAACTTGGGTCCTGTCCTTCCTTCCCCCCCAGGTGCTCTCTCAGCTACCCCCACTTCTCAGCTCTCTTCAGCTTCCTCAGCTGGGCCTCTCTGCTTGCAGTCGTCTGCTGGCCCTTAGCACTGTCTGCACTAGGTCAGTAAAGTTTGTTGTTGTTTTAATGAGTCATGTCCAACTCTCTGTGACCCCACTTGGGGTTTCCTTGGCAGAGACACTGGAGGGGCTCACCATGTCTTTCTCCAGCTCATTTTACAAATGAGGCAACTGAGGCCAACAGGGCGAAGTGACTTGCCCAGGGTCACACAGCTAAGAAGTGTCTGAGGCTGGGTTTGAACATAAGAAGTTGAGTCCTACTGATTCCTGGTCCAGCCCTCTATCCACTGTACCCCTCAGGTGCACTCCAAACACTTATTAAGGACCTACCATGTGTGCTCAATACATACAAGCAAAATCTATACAGTATAAATAGGAAATCCTTAACAAAATTAATCGTAAGCTCTAATTAGGAAGAGCAGGGCTTCCTGTAGCAGGAGGGATTTTTGCTGGGACTAGAAGGGGGGCAAGGAGGGCAGTAGGTGGAGATGAGGAGGGAACGTGTTCCAGGCACGAGGGAACAACCAGAGAAAAGGCCTAGAGCCAGGGGATGGAGAGTCTCGTTTGAAGAATAGCCGGGTGCTCAGTGTCCCTGGACCAAAGGGCCTCCTCTGATGCGGGGTCTGTTCCTTGGAGCCCTCAGGATCCTGCCCAAGATCTCTGGGAAAGTCTGCTCCAAGGCCTCTGCAAGCCTGGGCCAGGCACCCCGCCCTCCACGGTTCTGAATCCCATCCTGCACTTTGACATGACACAGCCACCAAAATGGACCTGCCTCCACCCAACCTGTACCTGCTCTTCATGTGCTCTCACCATCGTTTTGCCAAGAATAATCCTGGATGCAATCACTTGGACTTAATGTCTTTTATGTGGTCCCCCTTTTGCTGTTATCAGCTGCCTGCGTCTCCTCAAACTCCAGACTCTGTTCTGAACACCATCAGGACAGAACCAGGCTTGTTCCCTGCCTGTTTGGCAGACACGAACAAAAAATACTTGTTTCTGAGGATTTCCTTGGGATCATCAAGAACCTATAGGAGCAACAGTGTGGCAAGGCACCACTCCTCCAGAGCAAAGTCCCTCTCACCCATTTGGTGGTGAAGCTCTCTGGTCCTCAGACAGCCAGCATCATGCTGCCCATTACTGACCTCTGGGTAGGAGGGCCAAGGATCCACTTCCCTACCCCAGTGCAAGGTATGTGGCTTGTTTGTGCCTTGACCATTTCCCCGTACTGGGGGAAAGTCCTGGACCTAGAGTTAGAGAGCACAGTCTGACGCCTGGCTCTGCCTTTTAGTGCCTTTGGGACCATGGACAGGTCTCTGGGCCTCGGTTTCCACCAGGTTAAAACAAGGGGGTTGGTGACTGTTCAGGTCATTTACAATCCTAAACTGAGAATGTTATTCCTTATACACACCCAAGGCTCCAGAACCTCTTGTGCCCCCTCAGCCCACCCCAAAGCACTCTCTACTCCCATCAAAAGACTTCAGGGCACTTCAAATTTCACTGTTCCAACAGGTGAGCACCAGGGAATCTGAGAAAGCTGGCTGGCTCATCAGGCCTGTTATCACCGTGTCAGAGAAGGGTGTGGCTAGGACTTGGCACATAGCCCCCCCACCTCCCCGTAACAGCAGATGTCCGTCCTCTCCCCCAATCACTTCCCCACCCCAAGGAGGCAGGCCAGCTGGGCCCTCTCCTCTTGGAGCAGCTTGGGCAGCCTCCCCCGCTTCCCCAGGTCACCAGAGACCCTGTGGGCAATTGTGAGGGAGGTCAGAGGGAATCTATGTTTGGGGTTGGGCTGGGCTAGAAACTGCTCTCAAGTCCTGAGCTCCTGTGAGGTGGGTGACCAGCACAGCCAGACCAACACCAATGAGCAGTCATTGTGCTGCACCTTGAACCTGAGGAATGGGTGGTTTGGAGGGGAAAGGGCATCCCCAGGAAGGGGACAAAGGGGAGCAAAGCAGAAACAGACGTTTGGAATAAGAACCAACATGGCAGGTGGGGGGAAAGTCTAATGGAGAAAGAAGGGTTTTGTATTGGAGGGTACTAAAGGGCCAGCAGTGAGGAAGGTGAGGTTAGGTGGGGGAGGGTCTTAAATGCCAAGAGAAGAGACCAAGGATGTAAGACCATGTGCCTGCCACAATGGGGGGGCTACCTGTTCAGCTAAGTGGTCCCCAGCTTTGTGGAAGGGGAAGAGTGGGAGGACACCCCAGCCCGGGGGGGGGGGGGGGGGGGAAGGGGGGGGAGAATGCTCTGGCCCTGAAGCAGCTGTAAAGGAACAGGACAGTGTGCCAGGTCTGGTGGGCATTATGAACCAAACCAAACCCAGAGAGACTGACCTAGAATCAGGAAAAAGCCTGTGCATCACGCTGGCTTGTACCAAGGGCAGCCTCATCTTAGATCCAGCCCTGTGTGCCTGGGGCCGCTGTATTGTGACTGAGGATACACAGTCTTTTTTTCCTGTGAACGACTTCTAGGAAGCATACACCAGACACAGCAGGCACAGTAACAGGGTGGGGGGGGATTGGGGAAGTCAGTTGAGCCATGGTCGCCCCTCCCCACCCTGCCCCACCCCAGGAACAAAGCTCCAAAACATCTACACTCCAAGTCTTTCGGTAAATTCAGCAGCAGGGTGGGGGAGGGGAAGATCCCCGGGGCATTTTGAGGTGGGGACGAGGGGAATCTAGCTGGGGATGTGTCACCATCAGCTACTTATCTTTGACACTTAGAGATTTCTAGCTGTCAGATGTCCAAGTATGACCAGCGCCCTCTAAGGTTCAGCACCCTGGGGAACAGCCCCCATTGCACTGCCTCAGTTCTGGCTCAGAGGACTGAGCATAGCTGGACTCTAAGCCCAGGGAACTGAACAGACTCAGGGACTAGCAGCTTCAGGAGGCTCAGGGCCTCCAGCTGAGCTCCAGCAATCAGGCAGAGTTTGGAAAGTATGGGAAGGAAAACACGCTGGGGAGAGGGCAACTGTGCTGCAGCGGCAGAACGTGGGGCCTGGGGTCAGCAAAACCAAAGCTCAAACTCACCTCAGACCCTCGGGAGCTGCCACTCAGCCTCTGCCACCCTCAGCCTCTTCCTTTGTAAAAGTGAGGGTGATAATGTCACCAATCTAGGGGGGCTGTTGTGAGGACACAAAGATATTTCCTAAGCATTTTGCTCCCCTTAGAGTACCCTATGAGCTCTAGCAATTGGCCTTACTGTTCGAAGAGTGAAATGGAAGACCCAGAGAGCTGGCCAGGGGAGCTCACCATGGCCAAAGAACTGGCCATGACCACTCCAGGAGCCTAGGGCATTGCCCTGAGCACTTGGTAGGGGGATGGAGAAAGCACAGACTTTTGGGAAGGGCTGGGTAGAAGGGAGAGCCAGTGAAGCGTGGCTCTCAAGACTTATTTGTGGGTGAGCTGAAGAACAATTCACTACTGAGGAAACCAGGAGGGGCCCCTTTGGATGAGATTGGGAACAGTGGAGCCAGCTTGGGACAGGGAGATCAGAAGAAATGGTGGGCAGTCCATGCAGGAAGGTGCCTTGGGAAAATGAAGACAAGGAAGGGGAGGGAGCTCAGCTGAAATGTGGCTGTGAGTGCTGTGAACGCGGAGGAGAGAGCACAGAGTGCGAGGCAGGATCAGCTCCCTGAGCATGAAAGCGAACAGATGGCCGAGTTCTGAGCCTTGGGAAACAATCACGGCTCAAGTGAAAGGAGAAGGGGGCCAGCAAAGGAGGCAGAAGGACCTGCCTGGCTCCGGAGAGAATCAGAGCAGCTCAAAACATGACTTTTTTTTCTTTTCATTATACTGAATTCTTTCTTTTTTCTTTCTTCCTTCCTTCCTTCCTTGGCAGCCATTTAGGCCAGCTCCTCCTCAGAAATGACTCCCTGCCACGGCACACCCAGATACGGGCTCTCGGCCTCTGATTGAAGCCCTCCCGGGAGAGGGAGCCCACCGCCTCCGCAGACAGCCTTTCCACCTTGGACAGCTCCAAGAGCGGGGAAGGTTCTCTTGGCCGTAAGCTTTCCTTTGGCTCTGCTATTTCTCTCCATTGCTCCAAGGGGCCAAAGAGAAGAAAGCTCTATTGTCACTCTGAGCATTCTCTTCTGCAAGAACGTGCCTGATTCCATCAATACATCTTCACATATCACGGATTCAAGGCTCCCGCCATTATCTCGACACTCTCCAGCATATGGATGGCCTACGAGGATGAAGGTGCCTGGAACTGAACTCAGCATGGCTCCCTCTGTGGTCTGAGCAGGGTAGGGAGTGCTGCGACCATTCCCTCCACCTTTCTGGAAGCCATCTGCCTCTAATCTAGTCCAAGATTGCATAAGCTTTTTTGGTGACCACATCACCCTGCTGCCTCAGAATGAGTCGCGGGCCACGAGGCTCAGCACTCCTGGGACCCAGAGTCCCCGTGCTCACCCCAGCCACTTTCTGTCTGGCCACCGCAGGAGAAGCCTTCCCCCTCCCTGCCCCTGCTCTGACAATGGCCATCCAACCTTCTCCACCATTGCCTCTGGAAGAGGGATGTCTTCGGACTGCCCTGTGGTTCTGCCTTGTTGTCTCCCCCTGTTACGCTAGAAACTCCTTAAGGGCAGAGTTTGTCTGTCTCCACAGCACTTACCACAGTGTTTTTACATACTACAGCCTTAATAAACACTTTTCATTCATTCATTAAAACTCACATCTTTTCCAAACTATTCTCTAGTCAGGGGGCAGTGTGGCCTAGTAGACTTGGAATCAAGAAGGTCTGGATTCAAATCCCACCTCAGAGAGCTATTAGCCAGGTGGTTCTGGGTAAGTCACTTCACCTCTACCTCAGTTTTCTTCATCTGTCAGATGAAGGAGTTGGATCCAATGGTTCTAGGTCCTTGCTAGCTCTAAATCAACGATATTAGAATTCCCATTTTGTACCTGAGAAGTTCATTTTGGAACCCAATGTTAATGAGTTTCTAAATTGTTCTGACCTTTCTGTAACCCTTCTTAAAGGTTTTGCTGTGATGCTTCAATGTGTCCTGATCACTTGGGGGTGGCACTGCCCTGCCTTCCACCTGTGCAGGCTGGGAACCACCCACAGTCCTCATCCTCCACAAGTCTGGCTGTGTCTTCCCACAGTCCTCTCCATGGGCTCTTCCAAGGCTCAGGGCCCTTTTTGTCATTATGTGGATGCAGGTGCCACCCTCTGCCATCCATCTGTTGTCCTCCTCTCTCCATTTATGGCTTCTGCCTCCTTTCATGAGCACATCAACACATTTAAATGAGTCTAAATATAGGGATTCTTCATCTGCCCTGCCCCCTTTCCACCAGGTGACTGAATTCATTGCTGATAAAGCAGGGACAAGGTCCCACAGGCTTGTAGCCATTTGTATCTCTTGGTTGCATGGGTCACTGCAGCTAGGGAATTCCCCACTTGTGGCCAAACTGCTGAGACTTTCCAGCTCAGCAGAAGCACCAGACTCAGATTTTTCTGGAGCATTTTCATGCCTTTGTTTCTGTATTAACATCACTTTTTCCATCCTTGAATCAAGGTGTCTGCTCTAGGGCTCAGCCTCTTCATCTATCTTCATGCACATTTCCTGAAATAAGTGCATTTACACAGGGATGCATAAACAGGCATAGGGTCTTGGGGGAGGGCCTGACCTTGAATCCCAAGGAGGAACAAGAGACTGAAGAGCCAACATGGAACATTCTGAGATAGACTAGAACAGAGCCTTCAGAAGATCTGGACTGAGCCCATGTTGGATTCCACTTAGAGCCAGAGAAGCAACACCAGGGGTGCCGTGACCAGCCCTACCCAATGCTGAGAGTGGGTCCCATCCAGGGACCCCAAGACTCCTGGTATAAGGGTGGAAGCAAAGCTACCCTTCATTTGGCTCTGGTGACAAAAATTCTTTTGGATTGAATCAAACCATCAGAGCTGAGCATATGCAGGGCCTGTACACCTTCTCAAATCAATCAAATCCATCATGTTAAAGAATCAGTCACACCCTAAGCAATTTTTACTAAAAGGAAAAGCTATTGGGGCAAAGTCAAGATGGCAGCATAGAAGCAGGAGAACTCTGTAGCTCCCCCACAACCACCTCAAATACCTATCAAATATGACTCTAAACAAATTTTAGAGCTCCATAACCCACAAAATTACAGAAGAAACACATCTTCTGCTGAAGGCAGCTCAGCAGGCAGGTGGGAAGGGCTCATTGCAGAATGCTGGGAGCCAAAATCAGATGGACCTGAAACAGTGGCTCAGCCCCAGAGTGGTCAGTACAAGCCTCAGTTGGAGCACTCGGGAGAGTGGATCACTGACAGCTGTGGCAGTTTCTAGAATTATCAACCCATAAATGCCAAAAACAAAGTGAAAGGTCAGTGGAACTAAGCTAAATTTGGGAGAGAAAAGCAGGTCTACCTGCTGACTCACAGGGCAAGAAGGCAACAGAAGTGGCCCCTGCAGCCTCCTCCACATGGCTGCTTCAGAGCTCTTGGCCTGTAGATTGCAGGGGGGCCGAGCAATCATTCAGAGGCTAAGTGCTCTTGCATTAACCTGCCTGGATCAGGATAGTGGTATTGGAAGGTGGTCCTGAGGTGTGTGACCAGTGAGCCAAAGCTGGTGGGGGCTGCAGAGATAGCGGCCCCCTAATAACTCCAGCAGTTGCAAAAACCCCAGCAATTTGGGACAAAGCTCTCCCCCCAGGAAGCAGAGATCTATTGTGGCTCAAAAATCAAGTTAATTGACCAGCAACATGAGCAGGCAAAGGAAGCAAACCAAGCTCAGCAATCCTATTTTAGATTCCTTTTTTGGGGACAAAAAGGATCAAAGCATGGACTGAGAGGAAGACAACACAGTCAGAACTCCCACACCAAAAGCTTCCAAGAAA
>CM053590.1:806903-825784 GCA_028646515.1 Pseudochirops corinnae | reverse complement strand
CTGGCTTATGCCATACTTCACTCAGTGAGGAGCAGCTCAATGGCCAATTTCTACCATAAGCCTTTGAGGGTTGTGAATGTAGCCCTTTTCTGGGGCACCCAAGTCTCCAAGGTCATTGCCAAAAAAGCTGCCTGCCAGCAAGAAGGTAGAAAGAAGCCTGGAGGGACTTATTGGCCCCATTTCAGTAAAGCTGATGATAGGTGGGGACAGAAATGGAAAGGAGAATTTTGCAGAGGTGGCGGGCACCTCACACACAGGTCCAGCCCCAGGGAAACCTATTTCTGAAGAGTATTTGGATGAAAGGCAGAGTTGAGAGGCAGCACTGGATCCCCCCACCACTGGTGGTGCCTGATGCAGCCGAAGTCAGGGCTTAGACAGTGTACTCTAATTAGGGCCTTTTGGGGATTCTCCTAGTGGATTCATATAAGGCCAGCTCCCTAAAGACCCCCTGGAGTGACACTTAAAAGATTTGTGTTTGAGACTCCAACTGCAGCCAAGCCTTTTGCCCCCCAACTTCAGATACTTAAAAAAGACAAGTCTCTCATTAGATTATCCATCCTGTGCTGGTTCCAAGGTACAACCTACTCAAGACTGTGATTACATCTAAACAGACCTAAGTCACTTTGGAATTTCATCTCTTTTGTCTCCTCCTTATTAATTCTTTTAAAAATGTTCATTGACCTGTTGGTGCCCAGAAAACCTGCCTTTATCTAAAGTTACTTCCAGGAACTAACAGGCTTAAGACAATGATAGTAAAACCTGAATCCTTTCATCTTTCTGTATAAAAATCTTGCTCAAAAAATCATTAAAAAGAGTTCATGGTTCTTCTCTGAACTGGCCTGGTCAGTTCTTTTCTTCACGTCTCTGGTCATGCTTAATGCAGGACATTAAGCAAGCTCCTAACAGGCGCCAGTGCCTACAAGGCAGGAGGATCTTTGAGTTTCCCAAAATGCAGAAGGTGAGTGTACCTCATCATTCTAAGGACTCCCTGCACCATGCTGCGCCCAAGGGCTGAGTGGAACTCTTGTCAGGCTGGTGCCAAGGGGAGCCTGCTCACTAGGTGGCACTACAGAGACACACATCCATTTCTCCCTCAATATTACGTACACCTTCTTCCAAATGATGAGGCCCTAGACTCCCACAGCTGAGAGGAGATGTCACTAAGTTCAGCCTCCTTAGTATCTGGATAAAGAAACCAAAGTCAGGGAGGGCCAGGATTTCCTCAAGGTCATATGGATAATCAATAACAGAGGTGAAGCTTGGGTCCAAGTCTGACGCCCTTTCCTCTGACTCTCGGAGACTGGCATTTTCTTATTGTCGTATTTGGTTGAAGTATCCATTCCTATTGATTCATTCATTCATTCATCCAGCATTTCCTGCACAGTCCATTCTATTCACAGTCCCATCTAGCCCTGGCCATAGGAAGTACTGGCCGACCTTCCTATGGGATGGGATTTAAGGAGCATGGGGAAAGTCCCTGTCACACTTGGACCTGTTCCCAAATATTGGATATGACCTTTCATACCAGTCAGACATAGGTTTAAAGTACCCAGACTCCTGGGAGGGGGCTCAAGGATGCTTTAAACATGTTTACCCCAACATAGAAAGAACTACTCTGAGGTTCTTTCTTTGGGCAGACTGACCTAGAGTGGTGGTTGTGGAAATGAAGAGAAGGAGACACAGACCAGTGATGATATTGTACAGGCAGAAACAACAAGATTTGGCAGCTGAACGGAAACATAAGATGAGTCTGAGTGGGGAGTCAAGAAGAATGTCAAACCTCAGAACTGGAAATCAAAGGGATGCTCATCAATTGGGGAATGGCTAAATGAGCTGTGGTGTATGGTTGTAATGGAAGATTGTTGTGCTATAAGAAATGACAAGCAGGATGATTTCAGAAAAATCTGGAAAGATTTACATGAACTGATGCAAAGTGAAGTGAACAGAACCAGGAGAACATTATACACAGTAACAGCAACACTGTATGATGAACAACTGTGAATGACTTAGCTCTTCTCAGCAATACAATGATCCAAGACAGTTTCAAAGGACTCATGATGAAGCATGCTATCCACCCCCACAGAGAGAGCTGATATTGTCTGAATACAGACTAAAGCAGGCTATTTGTCACTTTCTTTGTTTAATTTTTTCATTTGAATATTCTTGTACAAAACAACTAATATGGAAACGTTTTACATAATTGCATATGCAAATTTGTATCAGATTACTTACTATCCCAGGGTAGATAGGGGAGGAATAAAGAGAGAGACAGAATTTATAACTCAAAACTTTAAAAAAGTGAAAAATTCTTTTAACATGTAATTGGGGAAAAATATTATATATATTTTTAAAAAGAATTAGTGCCAAGCTTATGAGCCTTGAAGACAGGAAGGATGGCGTGCCTTCTACAAAAATAGGCAAGTGTGGAATAGGGAGGGTTTCAGTGGAAGATAATGAGTTCATTTTTGAACATATTGACTTTGAGATGGAAATTCAGGAAATCTGATTTTCTTTTTCCAACAGGCAGGATGAAAACTTAGGGGAGAGACTAGAGACATATAAATCTATGAGTTACTCACAAAAAGATAAAAGTTCAAGCTATGGGAAATGATAAGGTCATCATGAGAGAGAGTATAGAGGGAGAAAAGAAGAGGGCCCAGGACAGAGCCTTGGAGAACATTCATAATTAGGAGTCACAAAGAAGATAATGAGCCAGAAAAAGGAAACTGAGATGGGGTGGAAGGAGAGGAAACAAAGCAGGAGACAGCAGCGTCCTAAAAACTCAGAGAGGAGGAGATGCCCAATGGCATCCAATGCAGATGGGTCAAGAAGGATGAGAACTACCAAAAACCAGAAAGACTATCCAATTTGGCAATGGAGTGATCATTGGTAACTGCTGAGAGCAATTCAGTTGTGTAGTGCGGTTAGAAACCAAACTGCTGTGGATATAGGAATAAATGAGGAGGGGAAGCAAAAGCAATGAGTGTAAGCAGCTTTTTTTCCCAGATTTTTTCTAAGAAATGAAAGACAGAAATTATGGTTATAGCTTAAAGAGATGGCAGGGTCTTAGTGAAAGTGTTTTTAGGGATAGAGGAGAGTTAGGCATGTTTAAGGTCAGTAGGAAAAGACTGAAGATGACAGCAACAGAGAGAGAATGGGGGAGAGAGAATTAGAAGAGAGAGGATAGAAAGAGGTTGTCCATCTAATTGACCTAGATTTTTAGTAAATCTCTGATAAAGTATTTCATATTATTCCTATTAAAAAATACATGGATGTGAACTAAATGATAATGCAATTAAATTAATATCTGCTTGGATGGCTGGACCAAAGAATGGCTGCTAATAATTCAATGCCAGTTTGGAAATGATGGTTGGGTGGTTGGGTGGCTGGTTGGTTGGTTAATAGTGGTATGTTTCAGAACCCTATATTTGGCCTGCTGTTAAAATTTTCTACCAGTGATTTGGATGACATACTAAGGAAATTAGCAGCTGATACAAAACTGAGAGAGTTGACACACTCTCCAAAAAATTCAGGATTCATAGACTGGATGATTGGATTAAATCTAATATGAAATCAGGAGGGATTTCCTAATGGTTCAATCAATAAGAAGTCTCACACTTGAATTCAAAAGTCAATTTCACAAGTACACCATAACAGAATAGTGGCTCGTCCATCTGCCAAAAGATCTAGGGGGGTTTGTGATGTTACATTTTGCCTCTCACTCAATACAATGGCCAAGACTGGACATAGTTACAACAGCTGCAATGCTGCAGAGACAGACACTAACATATCATCAGGACAGCTCTGAATCGGGTCCAAACATTCTGAAAAGCAATTTGAAATGATGCCCAAGAAAAAAGTCCATGTCCTTTGATCCAAAGCACCCAAACCAAACATGTGCCCAAAGAAGTCAAAGGCAGAAAGTCTCCACAGACATCAAAATCTTGGTAACTTTTTTGATAGCAGGGAACTGGGAACCAAGAAAGTTCCTGTCCACTGGGGAATGACTAAACAAGTTTGCTACATGAATGTAATGGAATATTCCTGGGCTTTAAGAAATGATGAATTTGAAAAATTCCTCCTAAGGAACATTGGAAAAACTTCTATGAACTGATGCAGAGAGAAGTAAGGAAAAACAACATGCCCAATGATGACAACATCAACCGAATCAAACATTTCATTATTAGGATGACCAAGCTTGGGACTTGAGAAGAATGGAGGAAATCTATCATCTTCCCTTCACCAAGGAGTGGGGGGCTATGGCCGCCCTAGGACATATACTGTCAAACCAGATCATGTGTTGATTGGTCTTCCTAAATTTTAGGGTTATATATTTTAATTTTTAAATCTGTTACAAGGAAAGACTGGGTAGAAGAAAGGGGCAAAAATGAGTGTTACGAGAAAAATTTCAATTAAAAAGGGATTGAGAAAACATAAACCTCACTGGGAATACTTGGGGTGGAGGTAGAGTGGGTTTAGCAGTCATGCATACCTTAGTATGGATGAGGGGAAAGACAGGTGGCATCAATGTCTCTAGACATGCTTGTCAGGGACTGCAGTGGGGAACCAGGGTCTTTCTCAGGTCTCTATCTCCATGGAAACAGATTCATAGGAAAGCAGAAGGAAAAAGCAGCATAGTCTTCATTTCTTTGAGAATTCCCATCATTTGCTCTTTTACGATCTACACACTTGGCTTTGGACCAGTGGGCCTGATTGACTCCTAGACAGGCACCCTCACAGGGATGTCTACTTGCTTACCTGTCCGTCTGTCTTTCCATCTGTTTACCCATCTCTCCACACATCTGCCTGCCTATCTAACCATCCATTCTCTCCATCAAGCTATGTTTCTATCCATCTATCCACTCATGTATACACCTAGATGTCAGTTCATCTCCCTATTGCTACACCTCTATCTATACTCCTACATCTGTATCTATCCATCCATGTAAATGTTTGTGAAAGTCTCCACCTATTTATCTGTCTGTATCGCTCTACCTGCAGTAAGGGATCTGAGAATATTTCATGTGAGTGATGCTGTCTTAAGAGGCCTGGGAATATCCCAGCCCTCCTTACCTATCTGGTTCTCTCTCTGCCTGTCTAGTTCTCTGTTGCTCCGTATGTCCCCTAATCTCTGTCTATCCACACATCTAATCATGAATCTAGATGACTCTACATATCTAACAATTGCTCTCTCTAATACTTATCTGTCTCAGTCTATCTGTCTATCTGCCTACCTACCTGTCTACTCATCCTCCTATCTAGCTATCTTTCTGTATGTTTGCCTGTCCATTCACCTAGCTAGCACCCCGGAGTGCTGGAGGGCTCATAGAAGGAGATGAGGCCTCAGACAAAGGCCCTACTCAAATAAAGCCATCCCAGTTCTTAATACTATGTTGTTGGTGTTTTTTTTTAATTTCATTTCAAATTTATAGAATAAAATAAGCATTCCTCTAACACAGCTGTAAGAAACAAGCATCTTACCAAGAACTCCACCAAGTCACTGGTGTGCTAGGAAGGACTTTTATTTAAAGTTCTTGCAAAAACGGGTGTCTGACAAGTAGGCACACCTGTTGCAACAAACACATAGCTTTTTATGCCCTCATCCTGATTCGTATTCCTTCCCCTGTTTCCCCATTGGCTGGGTATGGCAGGGTTCCCAGTCTATTCGGAGCACCTAAACTCACCATGTGAGTCTCCGCCCCTGCCTACATCTCCCATTACTCACATCTCAGGGCCCCCCTTCCCGTCATTTTCTTTATACTTTCCAGCTGCCACTTAAGCACTTACATCCTGTTTAGCAACTTGGCTTTTATGCAGAAGCAACAAGCTTCTATACCAACCCCCTTACACAAGGTAGAGTGATTTCCCACAACAGCACAATAAAAGAGATGATTGTGCATGAAACTGTGAGTCTACCATGTACAAGTGGCTATTCCCCTCAAATATACCACAAAATTGTGATGTAAATTTCTTTTTTTCTTCCCTCCTCCCTAGAGATGGCTACCATTGGACACAAATAGGTATATATGTGTATACAGATATATATATATATATATATATATATACATATATATAATATGTGTGTTTACATGCATGTGTATTGTGTAAATTGTTCTATATATACTTCTATCTCTCAGTTCTTCCTCTGAATAATTCTTTCCTCACAGTTAATTCGGGTATTTATAATAGACAAAATAACTTAGTCACTCAAAGTCGTTCTTAAACAATATTGCTGTCACTGTATACAATGTTCTCTTGCTTCTGCTCATTTTGCCCTTCATTACTTCATGTAAATCTTTCCGTGTGCTTCTGACATCATTAAGCTTTACCATTTCTTACAGCACAGCAATGCTCCATCACAATCATATACCACAACTTGTTCAGCCATTCCCCAACTGATGGGCAGCCCTGCAATTCCCAGTTCTTTGCCACCACAGAGAGAGCTGCTACAAACATTTTAGAGCATAGTTCTTTTTTCCCTAATCATCTTTGAAAATAGACCAAGCAGTGGTATTGCTGCATCAAAGGGTATAGGCAGCATAATAACTCTTTGGGCATAATTCCAGATTGCTCTCCAAAATGGTTGGATCAGTTCACAATTGCACCAACAATGAATTAAGGTCCCAATTTTTCCACATCCCCCTCAACATTTGTCACTTTCCCTTTCTATGATTTTAACCAATCTGAAAGGTATAAAATGATATCTCAAGGTTGTTTTAATTTGCATTTCTCTAATCAATAATGATTTAGAGCCTTTTAGATGTCAATAAATTGTTTTGGTTTCTTCACTGGAAAACTGCCTGTTCGTATCCTTTGACCATTTATCAATTGAAGAATGACTTGTATTCTTTTAGATAAAGTTCTTTATATATTTTAGATATGAAACCTTTATTTGATAAGCTGTCTATAAAATTTTTTTTGCAATTTTCTGCTTTCCTTCTGATCTTGGTTATATTTGTTTTACTTGTACAAAAGCTTTTTAACTTAATGTGATTGAAATTATCTGTTTTACACTTAACTTTGCTCCGTCTCTTCTTTATTCATAAAGTGTTCACCTGTCCATGAGTCTGATAAGTAACATGTTCCATGTTCTTCTAATTTTCTTGTAAAAATCTTTCTTTATATATAGGTCACGTATCCATTTTGACCTTATCTTGGTAAATGGTGTGAGACATTTGTCCATGTCCAGTTTCTGCCACACCGATTTCCAGTTTTCCAAACAATTTTTCCCAAATAATGAATCCTTCTCCCCAAATCTGAAGTTTTCACACTTGTCAAACACAAGGCTTTTATGCTTATTTGCTGCTCTCACTTGAATGTCTACTCTGTTCCTCTGATCTACCTTTCTATTTCCATGTTGTTTTAATGGTGCTTCGCCGCTGGTGGCCAGTGATGGGTTTAATGAGGACAATACAACAACCCCACCAGGGTGTGCTCTGAATTGCCAGGCAAAGTCCCTACGCCTTCCGCGGGGGTGGCTGGCACAGCCAACTGCCGGAAGGACCAAACTTCTTTTCAGCCAACTCAGCCTCCCTCTAATGATATTTAGATCTGACTTACTTCAAGTGGATGACTGAGCCAGCTTCCTTTCTGTGAAGAAAAACAAACCCCACATAAACCAAGCAATCTCAACAATTCAGATCCCTAAAGACTTTTCCTATGTTAAATAATAGGGCTCTAGGATTTTTCTGCACAGTGTCTTAAAGGATGTTCTCTGGGCCACAATCTAATGGAAGCTTCATCCCAGAAAAGGGAGAGAAATGTGGTAATTTGGTCTAAGACAAGATTGAGTGGTCTTCTTTCAGGGTAGCCTGGGCTCATCCATAGTCAGGGAGGAATCAATGATCCCTAGTGACCCAAGCCAGCAGTCAGGGAGGCCAACAAGAGGGCTCCACATGGGTGGGCTCCATGGGTGGGCTCCATGGGTGGGCTCCATGGGCTGGCTCTACAAACAGGTTTTCATTCACCTCTCCAAACCCTCACCAATAAGAATATAGGAGATTTCACAGTTGCTACTAGTGGCCAGTACAGGGAACTGACTCTCTTGGTGTCCTCAGATGGCTACCTCCCAGGTATCTGAAATTCAACTGTATTTATCTCCCTACCCAATGAGGAAACCTGTCTCCCCCTCCATTCTGGGTCATCACCTAATCTCTACTCACTTAAAATCAGAGTAAATTAGAAGCAGGAAAGGCCTTGGGATCTACTTGTTGTCCTGATCTCAGGCCCTTTCTGTCTTCTCAAGGAAAACCCCACCCCTCAGCCATTTCCTTTCTTTCCTCTTCATTCTCTGATCATGGGCTCTTTCACAATCCACGTACATACATATATGTACAGACACATAAACATACATCCATGTACACATACATTTACATGCACCAACCAACGTTCCCAGATCTCCCCAACCCTTAAACTTGCACTTGACCCAGTCATTCTCTCAAGTTACCATTTAGGTCATAAATCCCTTCCCAGCGTCACAGACAAACACCAAGAAAGGACCCTCTACATCTGCTTCACCTCCCACTCCCTTTTACCACTCTTGCAGTTCTGACCCTATGATGGGACTAAAGCTTCTCTTGCCAAGATGATCAGTGGCCTCGTCATTGATAAATGTGATGTCCTTCCTCTCAGTCTTCATCCTTCTTGAATACCCTCCATGAAGGCACTGGCCCCACGGACCACCCTCTCCTGGGACAGTTCTCTCTCTTGGCTCTCCTCCTTCTTATCTAGCCTCTCCTCAGTCTCCTTTGCTGGGTTTTTATCGATGTCACCATGGTTTAGAACTGTGAGCATTCCCCAGGCTGTGGTCCTGGGCTCTCTCCGCTTCTCCCTCTTCTCTGTCCTCCTGATCTCACCAGCTCTAGTTGGTTCCCTTGTCCTCACCATGTAATCATCAAACATTTACTGGGCAGAGCTTGCTTCCTTTGTTTCTCTATCAATAACTAGTATCTAGCACAATGCCTTGTATGAGAAGACTCTTAATAAGTGTTTGTGGAATTGATTCAAGTATGAGAGGCTAGAAAGAAGTCCAGGCTTTACACAAGCCAAATGTGATTTTTTTGGAGTTCAGCCCTCGTGTGCTCTCTGACCACATTTCTTCAGCCCACCCCATCCCCAAAGAAGTCCAGGTGGAGCCAGTCTCCCCAGGTTCAATAAATCCCCAACTTGGCAGGGGTAGCACAGTGGGAATGGCCACAACGCAAAAGGACAGATCATCTAGTGCTCTCTAGGAAAGCCCAGACCACCAGAACAGACCAATCCAAAGCACAGCAGGACAAGCACAGATCAAGGCACAGGAAACCCAGGGTCTATTGGCTGAATGAACTGGGCCAAGTCACTTCCCCTCTCTGGGCCTCAGTTTCCCTACTTCTCAAATGTGGGGGGTGTCCTCAGGATTACAGCATCCTCAAGCTAGATGGGATCTCTGGGGTCACCCTGTATAAGCCATACCTGAAGCATAATGTTGTCATAGCCTCTGAGGTTAGACCTGTGTTCCAGCCTCTAGAGCCCCACCAAGTTTACAAATAGTAAAGAAGACCAAGCATCAGGCTCTTTGCTTTTCCACTGCTGCAGGGCCATCACCAAGCACTGACACCTTTCTTCTGAGGCAGACAGCTACCCCTTGGAGAGCTCCAGGACCCCAAAGCTGCTTTCACAGTCATGGACATTAACAATTGCCAATGAGTGTTTTAGACATGTTTCCACTCCACATTTCATTGGCACTGGGGGCTCAGCAGCCCAGCGGTGAAGTGCTGCACAGGTAGCAGGAACAGGGCCCTGACCTTCTTTTTTGGGAAGCAGATTAGACAACTCCCTGTTGAGAGCACCAGGCACTTAGTCACTCCTAGACTGGTTCAGGAGTCACCAAGAGATTCTCTGCTGTTTTATGACTTTACGGAAGCTGAGCCCCATTAATGACAGCTCCAAAGGTAATACTGTACCTATTTCCTCCCACTAATGAGCACAGCAGCGAGCAGTGGCAGCGATGACTTTCTAAGAGCCCTGAGCATTCTGTGCAAATATGCATCCATCTTAGCCAGGAGAATCATTCAACTTAGGCTGATGTGGTGCAGCTTATCATCTCATCAACAAAGTGAGAGTGATTACACCTGCTCTTCCTACTTTGTTGGGTGGACAGGAGGATATGTAGTTGGGGGCACTAGAAGGGACCATAGACATTATCCACCCAAACCCCCATTTTGCAGATGAAGAAACTGAGACCAAGAGAGGGGAAGGTGCTCACCCACCAGCCCATGCAGAGAGCCAGGATGCAAAAGGACATCCTCCTACTCCAAAGGCAGGGGGCAAAAAGACCACAAATGATCACTTCCAGAAGGAATCTAGGGAGCATTGCTAAACATTCCCACAGGATGGGCAAAAAACTAAAGGTCTTAGGAGTGGTGTTTTCATTCCTATGACCAATCAAAGGCAAAAAAATTCAGAAGGGAAAGGCTCATTTCAGAAGTGAAGAAGATTGGGGTGGCTAGGTAGCACAGTGAATAGAGCACCAGCCCTGGACTCAGGAGGACCTGAGTTCAAATCCAGACTCAGACACAACTCTTACTAGCCGTGTGACCTTGGGCAAGTCCCTTAAATAAATAAATGTTTATTGGCTGATGGTGTCAGGAGTGACAAAGCTCAAAATGAGTTGAGGCTGGTGAAGAAAACTATGGATGAGAAAGAGTCATGTTTTTAATTATTTTGGAGGAAAAAAAGAAAAGGAGTGGTGGGAAGGGAGAGGGAGATCAAATCAGGGGCAGGGCTGATCAGGCTGTGCACGGAACCAGAGTAAGAGTTTAATCAGTAAACACTTATTAAGCTCCTGCTCTGTGCCAGACACTGTGCTAATCACTGGAGAGAGTGGCAAAAGACAGTCTCTGCCCTCAAGAATCTCACAGTCTAATGGAGAAGACAACATCCAAATAAACAGCCCTGTCTATGGGATAGAGAGGAAACAGTTAGCAGAGAGGGTGGAGGTTAGAAGGGCTGGGAAAGGCTTCCTGTAGAAGGTGGGGTTTTCATCCGGACCTGGGGAAAGCCAGGGTGCTCAGGAGTCGGAACAGAGGAGGGAGAGCTCTCTGGACAGGGAAGACGGCCAGAGAAAGCGCCCAGAGCCAAGAGACGGAGTCAGTTAAAGGGAAGAAGATGGAACCACTCACTTGCTTTGCTTCTCTTTGCTCTCCCAAAGAGAAGGCACCACCAGCTGAGAAAAACCAGAACACAAAGGGCTAGCTGGAAATCAGAATCATGAACAGAGTGGTGCAGAAATGGGCCGGGGCAACACAGCATGATCAAGTAAATTGGCTTCATTCTTACAAGCTTGTACATCTCTAAAGAGCTTCCCAGGGGGAATCAGTCACTTGTTTCACAGAAATGGCAGGAAGGCTTCCAATGCTGCCACAGGCTCTTTCATTCTTCATCACGAAACCACAACTAATCTATTCTCCAGGCCTACCTCTCAATAGAGCCCACAGGTTTTCAATGGGGTTTAAATCAGGCAAGTTCTCAGACCATTGAGGCATGTCTGCCTCTATCAATTTCTTTTTTTTGTTTGCTTTTTTTTTTTTGAGGGGCAGGCAGTTTGGGTTGAGTGATTCGCCCCTCAGCTAGTAAGTGTTAAGTGTCTCAGGGCAGATTTGAACTCAGGTCCTTCTGACTCCAGGGCCGGTGCTCTACTCACTGCACCACTGCGCCACCTTGCCACCTTGCCACCCCACCTCTATCAGTTTCTTAACCTCCCACAAGGTGGATCATCACGGTACAAGTCCATGTTACAGAATTCTGTCTCCAAAGTCTACTTCTCAGTATATCCATTTCTTTATCAGAAATCATTATTTCCACAACGGAAACAAAACGTCCAAGTCCACTGGAAATAAAAACTATCCCCCTAAATATTTTTGGAAATGAACGCTGTAATGTCTTAGGAAAATGCCCGGATCTCATAGGCTCACTCAGACTTCTTCTGAAGATGACAATCCTAAGCACAATAAACAGCTGGCGTTTCTAAAATTCTCTAAGGTACGCAAAGAAAGCCACTTCACATGTCAGTTTATTTGATTCTCACAACAACTTCACTAGGAAGTTTCTATTATTATCCTATTTTATAGGAAATTGAAACTGCAAAGGTGACATGACTTGTCCAGGGTCATACTGCTGGTAAGCACTTAAGGCAGGACATGAACTCAGGTTTTCCTGACTCCGTGTCTTCTGCTCTATCCCCTGTGCCACCTAGCTGCCTAAAACATATAGCAGAGGATGGTTTTCATGCATTGACCTCTGGGTTGTAGGTCCAGACAACAGTTTTGGTGCACATTTCATCAGCAAAATGACCTTTTTCCAAACCTCAGTGCTCCAGTCTTTATATAGTCTTACCACGATATTCTTTTCCTTCCTAGCCACAGTTAGCAGCTGTTTGTCTTCTCAACATTCTTCCATCTTCCCAAAGCTTGCACTGCACTGGGAAGGAGTCAGCACCAGTTCCTCCACCTGCCAGTTCTGTCTGAAGGCACTGTCTGTATTAGCATTAATTAGCCTGGTCTGAAGTCATGTATTGTCTGTTCTCTGGCTCTTTTTCAGTTTCAGCCCAGTCTTCCGTGCTATGAAGTGGCTCGTCCTGTTTGACGGTGGGCCTTAATGATGCATGAAATGTCTGACCCCACACATGTCAACCAACACTGAAATATCCTCAATCTTTGGAATCTGAGCATAACAACTGGACTGTGCTCTTTGAGGGCTATAACATTTCAATATTTCCCTAAAGTAATACCTAATCTTAAAAAAATCACAAGATTAAAAACACAACAGAAATTAAAAGTACATGCATATGGCATAAAAGAAGAGTTAACCAATGATGGGGAAAGCCACCCAATCCAATTTCACCTGGTCTGAGTCAGCCTGGAGTGGGAAAAGCAGATACACATCACCACTGCTGTCACAAACTGACCCCACATCAATGTTGTTGCTTGTTCTAAGTAATCTGGGCAGCCCTAGAAACACAGAGATGGTATGAAAGCATCTAACTACATTTAAGAAGTCTGAGTCAGATGAACTGGACACCCCAGACTGAATGAGCTGAAGGAACTAGCCAATGGGATTGCCAAGCCATCAGGAGTGGCCTTGAAAAGTTGTGGAGAATTGGAAAGGTGTGGAAGGACTGGAAAAGAGAAGCTACTTCTCTGGTTTTCAGAAAAGACATGAGAATAAAGTCTGGAGCGACTTGGGCAAGAGGGGAAAACTGGATCTGACTGAATGGCTGGACCCTAAAAGCTGTCATGAGGGGTTCCAAGTCACCAAGGTCTCTCTAAGACCAAGCCCCGAAGGAGCCAAGACACTCAGCAGGGGCCGTGCTGTCTTGATTGGGGATAGGCCAATGTGTCTAGCTAGCTCCAGACCCTGGATATGCTTCAGTCCAGCCATCTCAACACTCCCTCACCTGCCCTAGCCCCAGCCCTAGCCCCAGCCCCAGCCCCACAACCTCCTACTGTGGGAAAAATCACTGAATCGGCACTCCCATTGCTTCTGGAGAGGAGAGGTCCGGCATGGTGCCTATCTCTGTGACTTTCCAGATCAAACACCGCCACCACCACCACCCCTCCATATGTGTAGGCTTTGCCATTTGAATACGAGCTTCTGGAAGACATGAAATGAGTCTCACTCAGGTAGCCATGGTGGTCTGTGTGGCACATAACCAGGGCTTCACCACAGCCCAGGGATCTGCACTTGACTGGAAACTGCTTAGCAGAGATTTGGATAGGCAGAGCCGTTATGCTGACTGCATTGGCAGACGACAGATCCAGTAAGAGAAGAGAGCTAAGAATGTGCAACATCTTGAAGCCCAAAAGATCCTGACACCCACATGAAACTGAAAGAAAAGGAAAGGAAGTCTTATGATTGGGTTTAAATGTCCAACTTCACAACTATAAGACAGGGAGGCATTGAGAGACTCAGAAAAGATCTGGGGATTTTAGTGGACCACAAGCTCAACATGTGTCTACACTGTGATAAGGTGCCCTGACCTAACCTTGGGCATCATTGCAAGATGCAGCATCCAAGACCTTATTACCGTAAACCATTTGCAAGACAGCTGTGATCCGAGCTTTACTTGGGAGTGCGGAGCTCAGCTGAGATGATCAGAAAATCAGAATAAAGGAGTCGAGAATAAGGGCTTGTGCCCAGGCCCTCCTCCGAAGACCTGGATGAGATAACCAGTGACAGGGACACCAAGAATGTGGGGGCAGAACAGCTGTTTTATTGAGATAGCTTAGACTGGGGGAGAGGAGGGTCAGTCACTTCCTCCATCCTCTGACCCATCCCTCATGTTCCCCATCTGCTCCCCAGGCTCAGCTCCCACCACTTATGCCCTGTCTTTGGCCCCTTCATTCAATGCCCGCTCTGTCCCTCCCCTTGCCACCAGCTTGTCTTCAGGACGAATTTCAGAATCTCCAGCTGTCTGGCGGCTTTCCTCTGACCGGTCTTCAGGACCCCTCCCTAATCAGTTCTTTGTGAGCACTAGGAATAGGAAGCAGAGAACATTCCCCAACAGTGCTCAGAATCCAGATTAATCAAATGAAACCTAACGAGCGTTGATGTAAAGTCTTACAACTGAAGCCAAGAAATAAACTTTACAAGTACAGGACAAGAAGGGATATTTCTCTGAAAAAAGAATCTGAGCTTTTTAATGGATTAAAAACTCAATATAAGTCAACTGTGTGAAATGGTAGCCAAAGAAGGGTGATGCCATCTTGGGCTCCACTCACTACAGGCAGGGCAATATCCAGGATGAAGGAAGCCAGTCCAGCCTTCCCTCTGCTTTCCCTCCCCAGACCTCACCTAGCACATTGTGGGTCCCTTTGGGTACCACATCTTAGGAAGGCCACTGATGGGCTAGAGAGTAGCAAGAGAAGGGCAGCCAGGAGGGGAGAGAGCCTGGAGATGCTGCCAAGCAAAGATTAGAGAATCTCAGGTGTGGAAGGGAATTTCGAAGCCATTGAATCTGCCCTCTGTCTTCAAGCTGGGCCCTGCCCACTCAGTACCTGGGAGGCTAATTTGGGGGGAGGGGACAGACATCAGAGCTGCCTTCAAGTATGTAAAGGCCTGCCAGGTGGAAGGTGGAGCAGGAGGGCAGAACCAGGTACAACAGAAAGTCAAATTTAGGTGAGAGCCGTCCCAGTGTGGAGTACTCTGGCTCTTGGAAGGGAGTGGGTTCCCTCTCACAAGACGTCTCTAAGCAAAGATTGGCTCTGTCGTGGAGGAAATCTCTTCAGGTTTAGTTTGAACTAGGTGTCTTTGGCAATGACTTCGTGTTCGGGAATCCATGACTCCTGGGGTCCAGAGGGGTGGCTAGGAAGAAAAAACACAGTGAAAGAAGTAGGGCTGGCCTCACCCTGGGATCAGGCATCTGCCGGAGGAGGCTGCCCTTGTCCTGAAGGGTCAAGCATGAATGTCGTGGGCTGCTGAGAGAAAGGGTCTGGTCACTGGAAGGGGACGCTTACCAGGACACAGAGTGGGAGGCTCTGGTTCTTCTCTTAGCACCTTCGGAGGCCCAGGAACAAGAGGGTGATCAAGAATAGGCCAGTGGCAAGGAAGAACCCAATGGACGCTCCTTTTTCTGTAGATGAGAGGAAGGTAGGGTGGGTAGAGCCCCCTTGGAGCACCCCCTTGCCTCATCACCTCTGAGGCGGACCTGTGGGGAGAAGGCTTCAAGGTGCCCTAGTCCCCCAAGCCTAGTCTTTCCACAATGCGCTCCTGGGTCTTGAAGGCAGAACAACAGCAGGCGAGACAGGAGAGTCCAGGGAGAGGAATGAAACCAAGCTGCCAGAGCTGAGAAGAGCCCCCAGGGTGGCAAAGGCATCACGGGAAAGGCAGACCTCAAGAGAGGGGAGGAAGGAAGGCTGGAAGACTCCTATACCTGGAGGGGAGACCCAGATCTCCACAACGATTGGCTCAGTCAGGGAGATGTGGGAGACATGGCATCTGTAGGTGGCACCCTCGGTGCCAGGCTCGGCTCTTAGAGAGGAGGAGAGGCTGTAGGTGCCGGCACTGCCCTGCCGGTGGCTGGAGAAGTAGGCACCAGAGGCTGGGCTGGGGGCACTGCCTGGCTCCTCCCGGCTCCAGGTCACGGCCACATCCAAGGGGTAGTAGCCAGCGATGGTGCAGAAGAGCGTGGGGGACACAGCTTCATTCGCCAAGTTCAGCCGCACTTTAGGGGTTTCTGGAGGGAAGAAGTCAAGAGGAGACAGGTCTGAGGAGGCTGAATCTGCCCTCCCCAGGCTGGGAGGGGTTTGAGGAGACTGAACTACACTGCCTTCTCCTTGTTTGGGCAGGATGTGGGGACACCAAGAAGAGGTCACTGGCAGGTGCAGCTGTGGTCTCCCTAGCACCTGGATGTTATTGGGATTGCTGTCCTTGGTTCTGGAAGAGGGAGGTGATGCTGTGACGAGCAGGTGAATTGGACGGGATTGTGGGAGGGCTGATAAACACAGCATTCTAAGGCGTTCCCCAGTCTGCTGTCGGGAGGCCAAGGCCTTGGAAAACAGAATCTCAGCTCCCCTCCCCAGCCCTGGCGGTCTCCAGACTCACCCAGGATGCTGAGGTGAATGATCTGCTGAGCTTGGTGTTGGGGAGTGGAAATCTGGCAGATGTAGGTGCCCTCATCCCTCAAGGTCAGGCCTGGAAGGGTGAGGGAGGCGTTCCCAGCCTCCAGCAGCTCCCTGGACTCCAGCCGGGCCCCCTCCCGCAGAGCCTGGCCCTGCCCTTCAGCCCAGGTGTACACCCTCTGGCCCCGGCCTTGGTGCTGCCGCCTCCATTCAAGGTGAAATGGGCCAGAGTCAGGGGCCAGGGAGAAGCTGCAGAGCAAGGAGGCAGAGGCCCCGAGGTAAGACTGTACAGACAGAGTCTGTGTCATCACCAGGAACTCCACTGTGGGGGGGGAAAGGGGGATCTGTGAGTGTCTGTGGGCCATAACCTCGGGAGGCCTGGGGGTGGGGGTGGGGAGGGGAGGTTGGTATCCCTGGGGGCGAAGGGACCATGGGGAGGGCCCCCTGGATTCCTGCCTGGGGTGGCCTGTCGGGGTGGGGAGGAGAGGCTGAGGTCCCTGCCCGTGAGGGTGAGGAGGGGCTCAAATTCAGCACCACAGAGAGGAAATGAGCAGATACCACAGAAAAATAAAGTTGAGGAGGCCTGAAGGAGCCACTGACCTCCCTCTGGGGACCTGCTGGGGACAGTGGCCTGCTGGTCTGATCTCGGGGATTTCCTGTGTGGAGGCAGGGGCCTGACAAGGTGGACACTGGTTCTAGGTCTCTGTACCCTGTGGGGAGCACCGACCAAGGGAAGCCTGAGACTCTGTTAGTCAAAGGCCCACAAGCGAAGGCCTTGGAGAGCCCACCTGAGACAGGAACAGGATGGGTCCTGGGCTAGGGGTTCTCAGAACACCAGCTGGGTAAGCCTGAGGAGGGGCTGACAGCAGACCCCACACTGGCAGGGCTGGGCTGGGCTGAGATCCCATGAGAGGAAGGGGGAGCAGACAGGCACCTGAGGGAGGTGGCAGCTGTAAGATCCACTGTCTCCCGCAAACAAGCTCCCTCACCTGAAGCCAACATTGTCCCCTGGGGGGTCAGGGGCAGGTTCAGCTGCGGATGCAAGGGGGTCCGCTCTTCCGTCCCTCCAAGGGCCTTTATCACCATGGAGACACTGAACTCCCCCCCAGACACTTGAATGGTGCTGATGAAAAAGGCCGCTGCTGCAGCAGCCGCGGCCCCCGCCTCCGCCTCCGGGGAAGTGGTCTCCTCTCCAGCCTGGCTGAGTGGAGTGAGCTCGCAGGTGACCACCTTCCCTTGGCAGGCGGCGTGGAGCAGGACTTCAGGGTGAGGAAGCTGCACCTGGGCCACTGTTAGGAGGGACAAGATGCCATTAGTGGCGTCAGGCACCTGGAAAGGGGAAAGGCTGAGGTGCAGACTGGGACTCCCGGGCATTCGAGGCTGAAGCAGAGTTGGACAGGGGCCCTAGGGCTCTCACCAGAGGCCTCAAAAGCAATGGGAGTGTCTCCGTTGGCCGCAGGGACCCCTTGGAAGTCAGTGAAGCTGTCCAGTGTGCCATCATCCAGAACCGGCACTTGCTTCAGCACCAGAGTGGCCTGAGCCACGTTCAGTGGACTGGCAGAGATGCCCCAGCCATACCCATCCTCTCTGGCCAAGACGCAGTCCAGGATCAGATCAATTCCTCTGTGGAGCCCCCCAGCCTCATCCGGCTCTGCAGAGAAGAAAAGGTGAACATACTTCCTGCTGGTCTCCCTGTCCCCAGCTTCCCAACCCAGCCTATCCGCCCCATTAAGCTGTCCAGTGGGCCGCTCCCCAGCTCCACAAACTCTAGTGGCTCCCTGTTACCTCTAGGGCCAAACAGAGAAGCCTGTTTGGCATCTGAAGCCCGCCACCTCTGGCCCCTCCGGTCTTCCCAGTCCCACATTTTACTCCTTTGACTCTACTGGCGAAGCTTCCCTATCTTCCCCCTCCCCCTTCAGGGCACCCCTCCTCCTCTCGGCCTTTTTCCTTCAGCTTGGATCCCCGCTCTACCCCAGGCCTTTTCTGACCCAGCAGCTGGTGCCCACAGACCTCCACTACCGTCTTGTATTGATTGCATATATACAAAGGTATGTTCCTGTCGGCTCTCTTGTAGGAATGGGAACTCCTTGAGGGCAGGCCCTAGTTCGCTTTTGTCTCCGTATCCCCAGGGCACACCCCTAACCCCCAGCACAGAGCCGGGGCTCCCTCACTGCCTTCGGACTGTTGGCCTGGTTGACCGCAGTGAGTCTCAGTGGTACCCCCAAAGGAGAACGAGGGGAGAAAGGGCCTGGGAGGAGGGGGAAGAGCTATGCTTGGGCGGGGGGG
>CM053590.1:752597-806803 GCA_028646515.1 Pseudochirops corinnae | reverse complement strand
CCTGCCCTAAGCCCCAGCCACCTGAAGGCGACGGCGGCCCCACCCCCACCCTCTCCACTACCCCAGTACGCTTCCTCTAGAACGGATCTGCGCCTGCCGCGCTGCTTCTTGCGTCCCCTGGGCTCTCTGCCCCTCATTGCATCCAATCTTTCCAAGAGGTCCTGCCTCCGTGGAGCGCTCGGGCGCGCACACACGCACTGAGGCACACACGCGCACACACACAAAGGCACACACTCACACCCACACACACGCACAAGCACACATACGCACACAGGCACACCCGCGCGCGCAAACATTCAGGCACGCACGCACACACACTCACACGCGCACACACATATCCCGCGGACTGCCCAGCTCAGCTTCCCGGGTCCCTGTCCTTCCCTGCCCTTCCGGACCAACTCCCCGTCCGTAGCTCACCGGCCCTGGTGGCCCCCGCCCAGCAGAGGAGAAGCAGGGTGCACAGGCCTAGGGTGCCCATGGGTCCTGGCAGACAGTGCGGTCCGTCCGTCTGTAGGTCCCTAGGTGTGTCAGTGTCCGGGCCGGCGCCCCCACACCTGCCCTCTCCCAGCCCAGCTCTCGCTCTCTCTGGCCTCCCAGGCTGCAGTTTCTCTTTCACTTTCACTTCTCTTAGACGGAGGCTGAGGCCCGGGGAAGGAAGAGAAGTGGGGGAGAGGGCGCTGGCGACCCCTCCTCCTGCCGGGCCCCTCACTTTGCCCAGCCCTGTGGAGAAGGGTGGGGAAGGGCTAGGGAACAGGAGCCCCGCCCCCTTCTGCGCCCCGACCGAGGCTCTGCTGTGGAGCTGGAGTGACCCGCGGCCGGGTCCCAGAGAGGCGGGAGGTGGGCTAGGGGCTAGGGAGGGAGCACTTGGAGGGATCCTGGAGAAGGAAAGAGATAAAAGACAGGGAGGTTAGGCGCCCCAGGCGGGACTGGCAGGCTCTGGGAGCCCTTCCCTGGTTCAGGGTTCCATGGTTTTCCAGATCAGTGACTCCGCAGTTGGGGCTCGCCTTCCCCAGAAGCGCAAGGCACAATCCCCCTCAGTCCCCGGGAGAAAGGCCACCGAGGCTCGGCTAGAGTCTTTGGCCTCTTTCCGCGGGCCTTTTCCTTTTGTTTCTTCAGCCGAATATGCAGGGGTGGGCTTAGGCTGGAGGTAAGCAAACCTTCCTGGTGAGGGGAATAAAAAGTGGGCTGAACCAGGCTGGGCCGGGCCGGGCTGCCGCTGGTGGAGAGGCGGTCAGTAGTGAGTGTTTGGGGGGATGCTCTGAAGGGACTAGCCTAGGGAGCCTTTCCAGAGAGGAAATTCGGGGCTTATGGGAACACCAGAAGGCGGAAACTTCTAGTAGTTGAGGAGAGGGAGGAGATGGCTCCCAGAGGCCCTACCAGCCGCCCAAAGACTGCCGTGGCATTCTGTGCTTTGGGCAGTCACGCGGCCTGCTCCTGATGGACCCTGAGAGGCATGGCCAGGCCGCTTCCCTCATCTGCAGGGGAAGAGAGTAAAGGCTCTAGGAGGGTGATAGGAGAGATAAGGAAAGGGAAGAAGAGATGAAGTTCGGAGAGAAGGGAGCCCAGGGAGAGCAGCAAGAGAGGAGGGGAATAGGGCTGACAGCAGGGGGAGACAGGAGGCAGAGGGTAGGCAGGCATTCAAATGGAGGAAGAAGGGAGGGGGGATGCGAGGAGAGAGCCAGGACAAGAGGAGAGAGCCAGAAGTGAGCCACGAGGCCTGGCCCGGCTGGTGCCCAGGCCGAAGAAAAGAGAGTCCCGCTGTCCTACCCATCAATGCCAAGTAGAAAGTGGGCAAGGCAGCCCCTTTGGGGAGGAAGCACTCTGGCTGCTCCCACCCCATCCAGGGCATGGGTTACCATTCAAGGACAATTGATAGAGTATCCAGAGGTGTCATGTCAACGGGCTTGCATGTGCCAGGCCCTGTGCCAAGTGCAGGGGGTACAAAAAGGCAAAGACGACCCCTGCGCTGGAAGGCAGACAATAAGGAAGACAACATGCAAACAGCCCCCAGGACAGACGGCCACCCCATGAAGGAGGCACTGGGCAGAGGAAGTAGTGGAGGGACCTCACCAAGAGGTCATGTCAGGCTCAGGGTCACAATTTCCCAATCTTCTGGGCTGTCCAAGGGAGGAATGGGCTGCTTCAGTAGGTGCCTGGCTCCCCCTCAACTCATGTACTAAAACTGGAAGGGACCTGAAAGGACATTGAGTCCAATATGCATTTTACAGAGGAAACCAAGGCTCAGAGACATGAAGGGATTTCTCAGGGTCCCCAACAAGTCAGTCTCAGGCAGGATTGGGAGCCCGTGCCAAAGGTGGATGATGGAGTATGTTTAGAAGGAATCTTTAGGGGAAAAGGGGTTGATGAGCCACCCTCTGAGGCCACTTCCAAGCAACTCATCTGACCCTGTAAGGACCTGAGCATTGACAGGACGATGCAGATGTTCCCGAACCCCCGGGAGCCCCTGGCAGAGAGACTAGCTCTCCTTGGTGCCTCCCTTAATGTGGCCATTGGTGGGGTCACCAAAGTCATCTCCCTGGTGACAGCCTGTAGCTGTTTGGCAGTTAATGCTTAAGTACTAATGGGTAGCAGCTCCTGTGAGACGTCTTAACCCTAAATGTGGGGCTGGAGAGATGTGTTTAGCTGTGGAAAACATCTTTGAAAATCTCCTGGGTCCTGGACACCCTGGCCAGAAGCTGGGCCAGGAAGAGACCCAAACACCCAAGACCTCAATCTGACAGCTTGTTTTCACAACCTTTGGCTCTTTGCCCAGGCCCAGCTGATCCTTAGCCCAGACTAAGCTCAAACCAACATTTAGCATGACCTCTTCCAGAAGAGTGAGCATTCCCAAAGATGGCGGGCTCTCAGGATCCAGAAGTAGCCTTGACTCATACCAAGGAAGCCCCTTGGGTCTTACCACATACAGCAGGTCAGCCACTGAGCCACTGGGACCAAGGGCATGCAGACCCCCTCACTCATCCCCCTGAACGGGCTGAGGTTCCATGGATGGGCTGCTCACAGAGACCGAGACATAAAGTCAGGCATCCCTTGAGAGCGGCAGAAACTGAGGCCATCTCCAGACAGGGCCTTCCCACCTTTGCCAGCCATGTGTAGAGTGCATTCAGGCTGGCCACCTTTGCTGCAAGCCACCAACCTCCTCAGGAGGAAACATAATTTTCAGGGCATCTGCCAATTCCTTGCTAATTTAAAGGACCTGTCAAAAGACGTTCAAGGCAGAAAGAGAATCTCAGGCCAGTCAGCTCTTGGCAAGGGCACTTCCCCTTTGTGCCACCCTGCTCTCTTCCCTCTCCAAATAGGGCCCTGACCGACTGTCAGGCAATCCTCTTCACAAGCTCCAAGCATGAGCATGATCCTGCCAGCACCGAGGAAGGTGTCACTCCTGAATGTCAGTCAAGGATGCTTCCAAAAAAGGCAGGTGCTGACAGGTATGACGGAGGACAGCTGTTTTTAAGCTCTCAGTCCTGCCGAAAAGCCAAGGGAGAGAGCAGGAAGGAAACCAAACTCCAACATTCTAATTGTGTAGCAGATGAGAAAGACCATGGAGGCTGGCCCAGGCCAGGGAACTATCTTAGCAAGAGAGAGACCTCTTGTTTGGAGGGGTAGCCAACTTCCCCCTAAAGGCAATGGACCTCTGTTCCACAATTGATGATTTAAAACACTCTTGGATGAACTGAACAATATCAATTTTGGCTCTAAAAGAAACTTGAAGACATCAGGAAATTCCATCTAAATTGATGGCTCCCAGCTCACTCTTGGAGAGGTAGATGGACTTGACAATGTTGCTTGTATTGGGAGCCCAAAGACAAGACACCACATGGCTTCACAAGGTCCTTGGTCACTTCTGCTTGCTGTACCCAGGATGAGCATAAACAAACTGACCACTTAGGAAGCTCATTGCAGCCTCTTCGTCAGCATTGAAGATGAAAAGGGAAATCAATCCTGCAAAGACCTCAACAAGATCCTTCAAATCAAATCACCATATTCTCTGACATTTGGTGACCTGGACACAGGAAGGATGACAAGAAAGTCTGTTGGAAAAAGGTTTCAGCTATAAAAACAGGAGACCAAAGTCTTGTAGATCCCTCAGAAGCATGCATTTAATCTACTGTAGAGAATAGATGACAAATATTTTCTTTAAGGAGAGAGTTGGAAAGAAGGTGCTGCACATCAGAGAAACTGAGTCTGATTATATAATAACAAAGGAAATACCAGTTTACTGATAAAATAATTTTCACAGAATTATCCCTCTGTGAAGGAAGACTCCCCACTAGTTAGAGCAAAGGTCAAACCAACATCAAATTGTGAGAATGGCAAAGCTGGGAAGGAAGACCATGTAGTTAGAATAGTTTCACCAAAAGACAGAATTTGAGAGTTGGATGGGACCTTGGTGACCATCCAGTCCAACTCACACACAAAGGAATCCCACCCAGAGCACTCCAGCAAATGATTATCCAGCTTCTGCCTGAAGTCTCCCAAGGACAGAGGGGACCCACCATCTTCTAGGCAGCCTGCTCCACTTCAGGTCAGCTTTGCCACTTCCTTCAGCCAGGTTCCATATGTCAAGCTGACCAAGCCATCAGTGATGGAAAGTGAGAAATGGAAAAAGGGCAAGGGTATCAATCAACCGTGATTATCACCATTTATTACAGAACATGAACCAATGAAAAACAGTTGCCACAGGGAGGAGGCCAAATGACCCAGAAACTGCCTTAGCCAGAAAATACTTGATGACTTTGTGAAATGGAAACAGCAGCCAAGATAGCAAGGTCAATTCTACTGCCAACTTCTTTGTAAAACATTACAGAGATGTGGGGGCGTCTCTAGAGAGGAGGGCTCCACTCGGGGTATATCAGGGCACCCTTGGAATAGTCTGTAACAACTTGGAGAAAGTCTCCACCTGGAACTCCCATTCCTGGGTGCCCTAGTTTGTAGGGATGCAGCCAAGAAAAATCAGCATTCTGCTCTCTTTGATTTCACATTGCCATTGAAGTGCTCCCTGGTGCGTTTCCTTCACAAGCCAGACCAGTTCCTTTGAGATTACTTATATCTGTATGAATGCTTAGGTTTCCACATCTGTTGTGTTATTGTGCCCACTTGGTCAAGATTACCCAGCAACTTCTCACACATTCCTGTCAATATGAGCAGTGTGGATTTTGCATTCCCAAATTACAGATGGCTGGTGTTTCACTGAGAGCACGTTCTCATTGCTCCTAAAGGTTATTTATTCTTTTAAGAAGACTTAGATTGCTTGCCTTAGTATGAGAAACTTTTGGACTACAGGCCGATAGAATAGGGTTTTCTGCCAGCAGACTAATAGCTACAAGAACTTAACCTTTTGGGGAGCCACATACAAGTTTGGGGTTTACCTAACCCCATCTTCTTTCTTTTTGAACTGAACCTTTTCATCCTGTTGTTAAATGCATTTGTAATTCCATTTGGATTGCCCTGGACCTTGATAGGGATCCTTTGGAGTGATTTTGGGTGCCTGATGTTGTTGCAGGGACCCAGAGAAATTTTCCAGGACTAAACCCAATTGGTGAGTATGGATCCAAAACAGAAGTGGAAGGGGCATTAGTGGAAGAGGGAGGTGGTGAATACCCCACCTGGACTCAGTGCTGGTTTGTTGTGAGGCTTTATACCTGACTGTATCCAGAGCAGTGGAAAAGAGAGAGGATGAGTGCCCTACCCACCCCCGTGCCAATGAGTCAGTTGCTTTACAAACACCAAGCCAAATACATTTGTTTTCTCATCTGAAGGATGTGTTGGCCCCACATCCTTAACCTCGTGGGGAGAGACCACATGTTCTAGGAGCCGTAGAGGGGCCAGATTTTCCCTCTGAGAAAGGAGGATTGGTTGTCTTTTCTATTTTTTCCTTTGTTGATTGCTTTCAGGTTGAGGAAGGCCTTTGCAAGCACCACGGAAGGAACTGTCTAAGTACTAGGCAGGTAGTAACCTTTGCTGAGCTTTGTAAAATGTTCTCTGTTGAATCTAACTCTATATTGGAGGATAATTGTGATTTCTACCTATCAATGTGATATTGTAAAATCTATGCCGCTTAGACCTGACAGAGATGTTTGAATACAAGTGGAAGGGACTTGAAAAGACAAAGATTAAACCTCCCCAGACCACAGAGAGCTTTCTGGATTGGAGATATGGACACTAATTTTAAAATGAACTCTCACCAATTTGCTGGAGACCGAAAATAGTTAATGACACAGAAGGGTATGAGAATGTTCGACTGGCCTATTGATGGGAGGCCAGTCCTTGCGAGTTTGTACAGATGGAGCATGTACAGATACTTCTCCACTGGTTTCAGTCCAGGTGACTATGTGGAAACTTGAGGACAGCCATGCTGGCTCAGGGGTTCGTATTGTATGGAGATAAAACCTTCTAATGGGCTGCAAAGTCAGAAGAACTGATGCCTCAAGGGTTGCTGAGTTAAAAGTGAGCGCATATACAAGAAGGGCAAGTTGATTTATTTATCGTGTGCCTGCAAAGAGGCAGAATTACTTTGCGCTTCCTCTAAGAGCTGAGTGGGTGGCAAAGGACCTACCCTATATATCTTCTACCCAGTCATGGCATCTGTAAGGACGCAGCCACCATCCCTTTGTAATTATTCTTTCTGTATCTTAGGAAAACAAATATTATTAAGATACTGTACAGGCAACCTTCTAAGTATGGGAGATCCAGAGGTTCCATCAGAAATCCCACCAGCAACTAGTAGCAGGACCCACCAGAGTGGGAGTAGCCAGTGGCAATAGATGTGGAGATCATAGCCACAGACAGACGGGCAAAGATACTCCCCTGAAGATAGCAGGAATTGCGACTCTCGTGACAGAGAGATGTGCTAGCTGTGGACCATGAATACCCCACAAATGGAGAAAAAGGACTTCCAGGGCCCAGAATGCAAGATGCTCTTTTCCCGCAGTTGTTCTGAGCTGCAGCCCACTTTCCCAGGGGCACCTTGTGTGTGAAAGGACAGACTGCTGACTGTCTGGGGGAATGTTTGGTATCAACTTTTCCTGTGTGCCTTCTCAGGAAATCTTTTTTCTAGAAACTAATAAAATTTTCTTTTAGTTATAAAGGAAGATGACAGAAAATTATAAGCAATAAAAAACCAGACAAAACAATCCTACAAAAATCCTTGTGTGATGTGCAGCCAAGCCACATCATCTCAGCATGGTTCTCAGATGAAAATGTCAGAAGAAGGGAGGGAAAAGGAGGGGAGGGGGGGAGGGAGGGAAGGGAGCAAGTGTTTATTAAGTACCCACTGTATGCCAGGCACCCTACTAAGTGTTTTACAAATATTCTCTCATTTGATCCTTAAAACAACCCTGAAAGGCAGATGTGGATATTGCCCTCATATTACAGTTTAGGAAACTGAGGCAGGCATAGATAAAGGACTCCCCTATTGTTGCCCAGCTAGTAAGTGAAGGAGGTTGAATTTGAACTCGGGTCTTCGCAATTCTGGGCCCAGTGCTCAGTGGTGCCTCCTAGTGCCTTCACTTGACACCAGGGGCCTTTCCATCCTGAGATTCTGTAATTCCAGAGAATCTACACACGCTGATGAAGCCACTGTTCGCTGGCAAACACACCCAATGCACTGGGGCGATCATGGAGTAAGATCACGCAGGCAGGGGTGGCCAGTGGGCAAGGTGCCCACGTGCTGCTCCTGCCCCAAAGACTCCCCAGGGACGCGGCTTCCACGGAGGCTGGATGGGGTTCCGGAAACAGGAAGGGGCTGGACAGAGCAGATGCCACCGTGATGCCATCCCAGATCCATCGATGTGTTGGGTGGTCAGTAAATGCTCCCACAAACCTAAGAACTCCGATGTCAAGCTAACAGTCCCTCTCCTGATCTACCTGTTTGGAAATCCAAGTTTCTGTAGCCTCTGGGTTTGCTCAATGCTGGGTGGTCTTGTGCCTGCTCTGAAACAATGACTACTTCCCATGAGCTTCCAAAATCAGTGATCCTTGGGGTCCTTTGACACACCAATTACATACACATGGGCACTGTTCTCCCGGGAAAGATTCTTTTCTTGCCAAGTTCAAGAACATTAGAAGCTGACAGCTTTGACCTGAATGCACGATCACTGAAGAATTCTTTGAGGTTTACTAAAAAATATAGGCTTGAATAAACAAAGTGGCAAAGTCCATGGGAGGAAGGAGAAGGGGAATGGGAAGCTTGTCTTCTGAGAACAAAGGCATCAGCAGGGTGGGTCCCAGAACACTGCCTGAGACCCTGGTCCGGGGTGCCTTTCTCTGCACAGATCAGGGTACTCCCTCCACTAATGTGGTCATCTCCCCCTCTGAGACTACTTTATAGACTCATGAATTGTTAGAGCAAGAAAGGACCCAGAGAGCATCTCATTCAACCTTTGTATCTCATGAAAATGAGAGGAGGGGAAATGACTTACCCAAGGTCACATACCCAACACACAGCTGGAAGTAGAGCTGGCATTCAAGTCTAGACCTCTGGACTCCTAGCCCAGGTCTCCTTTTCACTGTCCTGTGATGCCCCTGTAGGAAGGTTAAAGGCGTGATGATAAGAAGGAAGGAGGGGAGGAAAGGAAGGAGGGAGGGAGGAAAGAAAGAAGGAAAGAAGAAAGGAAGGAAGGGAAAGGAAAGGAATGAGGGAGGAAGAAAGAGAGAGAGAGGGAAGAAGGAAGGAAAGTCATATTATCTCAAAAGGCCTCGCCCTGCCCCCCTCACCCCAGCCCAACCCTATATCTATGATGAAGGATACCAGTTGGTGGGATAGGGAGTCCCTTTATCCTTCAATTCCTGGTAGGTCTGTGGCCTTGGCTATTCCTGACCACAGTCAAAGGACTAGGAAATGAAATGTCTGTCAGCCTAGCATAGCCCAAAGGCAGAAAAGGGTGGTCTGAGGCCAGAAGGGCCTGGTGTGTTCCACCTGTTCCACCAAGGGCCTGCTGTCCTTGATCTTGAGGCTGAGCCCTTCAGCCAGTGAGTCTCTCTGGGCTTTGCCAGACAATTTGTCAGGTAGAATCTTGTGTTCAGAGGGTGACACTCAGCTGCTTATACCAGCCCAAGCTATGCTTGAGCTCACATCTTAATTGTGACATTATTGAGGAAGCCCACCCAAGTCACTTAACCTTTTAGACCTTCTCTACTAAGTAGGAGGGAGTCGGGCTGCAGTTGGTGATTTGTGCAGGGGGAGGGCGGCTCCACATGAAGAATTCCCTATGCTGACAAAAGCACAGAGACTTCTATTCAAGTGGACTCATGTGGGCAGTGTGTCAGGGGGCTTTTGCTGCAATTTGCCTGGATTCCAGCATTGGAGAGTTTACTCTTTCTTCTCCCTCTATTCTGGTAGAAAGGATGGGATAATCAGTGGTATGGATGAGGAGGTTTAGAACTGGCTGGGAGGCTAGACCCAAAGAGAGACTTCATTATCAGCTCATTGTCTTCCCTTCTAAGAGAGAGGACCAAGGCTCCACACTTGGCCCTCTAGGGTTGGTTTAGTGGTTTTATCAACGGCTTCATCATTCAACCAAAATCCCTTCTCCCAAGTCATATCTTCATTGCTAGATCAGATGCCTGGTCCTCAGTCTCCATCCTTCTTGGCCTCTCTGCTGGTCTTTCTCTCCTCCCTGGGTTTCCCTGACCCTGCCCTCTGGTACTTCACCTCTGGTCTGACCACTCCTCAGTCTCTTTAGCTGGTTCATCCTCCATCTTGCCCTCTTTATACTCTCTCCCTCAGTCATTTCATCAGCTTAATCTCCACGCCCAGACTCTGAGACCTATATATATATCCAACCCTGTCTCTCCCCCGAACCTCAGTCCCACATCAGCCATTGTCCTTTAGACAGGTCACCTTAAACTCCAGAGGTCTACAGCTGAACTCACTCTCTTTTGACCAAACCCTCCTCTCTTCCAGTCCCAGGCATGGCTGTCCTCCCAGGCTCCGGGGGTCATAGCCTTGCCTTTCCCCCACATATCCATTCAGCTGCCAGATCCTGATGTTCCGACCTCATGCATCTGCTCTCTCCCCTCCCCTGCTCCTACCTTAATTCAGGATCTAGATCGCTTAACAGCTTCTCACTCCTCCATTCCATCGTGGGCACTTCTGCCCTTTCCCAGCGCTAAGCACACGACTCCCTTAAACAGTCAAAGATTTCCTCTTGTCCCACATGCTGGCTGAACTTGAGCCTGATTTCCAAGGACTCTGAGTGTGCTGATGAGAGAGGGTCTCCAGACTTGGGGGGCGGGGATTGTGCCAATGGCACCTCGGTAAATACCCATTTCTAAAAGCTACATATGACTGACTAGTTGACATTTCCTGCCGATTGTGTACAGAAGTGCACAGGTGGGAACTTGTGAGCCAAAGCTTCTGAAAGACGCCACCAACCTTGCCTTTGACCTCTACTGCTGGGTGACCCTGGCCAGTCACTGCACTGGCTGCCTCAGTTTCCTGATCTGTAAGACCGGGATCACGATAGCACCTCCCTGCCAGAGGCTCAAATGGGATGCCAAATGTAAAGGGCTTTGCCAACCCTCCACTTCTCTATGGTCACGATGGCAGTGACCTCCAGACCCTGCTGTGCCGGTAGCCCTCCCTCGGACACTCCACACTGCATGTCCTTCCTAAAAGGCAGGACCAGGACCGAGGCGACGGCTCAGAGGAGGCCCGACCAGGGCAGCGGAGGGTTCCAAGCATCACCTGCCTCCCTCTGGCCTGCAGCGACATAGCGCTGGGGCCGTGCGGAGCAGATTGAGCCTCGGCGGAACGAGGGCTCGTCGCCGTGGGTGGCCTCCTTCCCCACTCCAGAGAACAACCCGAATGTCCCCAGCCCGGGCTGCTGGGCCTCGTCAGCTCTCGGGCGTCTGCGGCTGATACCGGAGCAAGGCTCCGGGGGAGGGACTCAGGGCCACGCACTCTGCAGTTAATAAAAGAGAGCAGCCTTTCTGGAATTTTACTTGGGAGCTCAGACTCGGGCGCAGAAAGAAGAGACTTCAATCTCCTGCCTCCTGAGCTTTAGTCGGACGGAGCCCAGAAATTAACTCACCAATTTCGATTCCAGACTTTGGCTGACATTTGTGCGCTCGGAGACCACGGGAGGTGTGGGAGATGTTTGCGGCCGCTGCCCCCACAGCCGAGGGATTGGGGGGACCAGGGAAGGAGGGAGGTGAGAGGGAGGTGGGAGGGCGTGGGAGGGCGTGGAAGGGAGGGAGCAGCTTCGGCCTGAGAAGCATAACCTACTTTCCCAGGCTCCTGGGAGTGTCGGTGTTGGCGACTCTGTGTGAGTCAATGAGTGTGTGTGTGAGAATGGTGTTAGCATATTGTGAGAGTGTAAATGTATTGTGAGTGTGTGTAAGCATGTGTGTGAGTGTGTGGGTGTGTTTGAGCATGTGTGCATTTGTGAATGTGTGTATGTGGGTGGGTGTGAACATGTGTGCATTTGTGAGTGGGTGGGTGGGTGGGTGTGAACATGTGTGAATTTATGAGTGTGGGATGTGTGTGAGTGTGTGGGTGGGTGTCAGTATGTGTGCATTTATGAATGTATGTAAGCATGTGTATGGATGTGTGTGTGAGAGTATGTTTGTGTATGAACATTGAATGTTATGAGTGTTTGTATGTGTGAATGTGTATGAGAGTGTGTGAGGATGTATGTGGGCATGTGGTTGTGTGTGGATGTGTGTTTAATTAGATCTTGAAACCAGCTAAAGAAAGTTTGAGGAGGAAAAATTTCCACTGGCCTGTTAAAGGATTCTGACCTCGGACTCTGCACCACACACCCACACACCCACACCCACACACACACCCACACCCCCACATACCCTACAGCCCACCCCCACCCCCACCCCACTCCCGCTTCTGACATTTCTGAGCAGGAAGGTGTGCACGAGCCAACCCTGAAAAAACAGCATCACCTATTGGAGAAAAAAGGTTTCTCCAGGCAGGAAAAACACACAGTAAAAATGTGTGAGGAAGGGGAGCTCAGAGAAAGAGCAGGCATCGCTAGACAGAACCATGTCTGGGTGGTAGGGGGTTGGACCCGGTGCCCACAAGCCCCTTGAGAGATTTCAATGGCCTGTGAATTTATTTGAGTGGGAACCAAAATGACGACTTTCTCTCACTAACCTGAAATTTGACTTTTCCTTCTATTACAAATGTAGGCAACAAAACACCAGGATGAGGCATCCCTAGGCTTGCCCAGACCACCCAGGATACACCCAAAAGGTGCTCTAGAGGGAGGCTTCCAAGTTGTCTGTTTCAGAGGCGACCTGTTCAAGTCCAGGACCCCCAAACTCCCACGGGGAGGGTCTGACAGATAGATCATCCATCATTGTGCAAGGACCTTCCTAGGCTCTCTGGTCACTTGACATTTCAGGACTGATGCTCCCTCACTGGGGCTGGGCTGGGGCCAGAGTGGCCAAGCACTTTCCTCTGAGCTGGACTCTTGGTGAGATCATAGGCAGCATGAGCCCACATCAGCCCAGGCCTTCTCATGGCTCTGCTCATGCCCAAGGCTGGGTCTGGGGGTGCAATGTCAGTAGCCACTCCAAGGTCCTCAGAGTGACCCAGATACATTTGCAAAGGAGGGTACAAGTGCCTTCTGAGCCAGGGGCCCCGGTGTGGCTGGTGACAGCTTGTGAAAGTCTAAGATCAGAGTCCTGGCTTCTCCAGTTGGACAACTACAGAGCCCTCTGCATGCCCCACCTCACTGGAGTCCCAGACAAGCCTGAGAGGGCAATGGGGTGGTTTCATGGATCAGAGACTTGTGACTTGCCCAGGAACAGTCAGCGAGTGAGGCCAGAGGCCTCAAGTCTCCCTGACTCATTGTCCAGCACTCCCCACCTCTTCTCAGAGGTTATCTACAAGGTTATCCTCACAAGGATGTTGCCCCCCAAAGTCAGACGCCCCCCCGGGGGTGATGTCACTGCTGTCAGGCCTCCTCAGTCCTTGGAACCAAAGCCAAATATGCCCTCCTTCCTCATGCTGGGGCTGCCCTCAACTCAGGTCAATGGCCACAGTCATTCAGCTCCATCACCTGTGTTCTCATTGGCTAGAGGGTCAGGAGTCAGGAAGACCTGAGTTCAAATCTAGCCTCAGAGCCTGGCTAGCTGGGTGATACTTCCCCTGGGTCTCAGCTTCCTCCATTACAAAATGAGGCTATAACAATGCCTCCCTCCCAGGCTGTTGTGAGGTTCAAGGGACACCATGGCTGTGGAGCCCTTGGCCCAGTGCCTGGCTCAAGGCAGTGCCATGTGAGGGCTGGTGTGCATTATGTCAGCTGTGACTTCTTCCTCCCTAGGTCCTTGGGACATTTCTCCCAAGAGGAAGTAAGCTCCATCCAGAGCCAAGCCGCTCATTCCATGTACTTCCTGGCCATATAAATAGAAGTGATGAGTGACTGGGCAAAGATAGATAGGAAGACTGGTGGGCGAGGGTCCATCCTGTCCAGGCTGCCACCCCCACCCTCTGCCCCGAGATTAGCCCCAAGGCAGGGCCCTTCCCAGGTCACCTCCACTGAGCTCCTCCTCCTCCTCCATTCTCTGGTCGTGGCATGGAAGGAAGAAGGGCTGGCAGTGCTCAAAGGCCCTGCCATGGGCCAGAAGCTTTGCAAGCATGGAGGTGGGGGGCAGAAAGAGGGCGGAGGGTAAGGAAACACAGCACACATAGCGCACTAGCTAACCCTGAAGCAGAGGGGCCCTTGGCAGAACAAGTCCCAGGGCAGAGACCATCCTTTCCAGCAGGCCACATCCCTTCCCTCCAATCACAGGACTGGCTAACTATAAAGATGCCCCCATCGGGCCCTGATACAGCAGCTGGGAAGGCCACACCACATTTGTTCACTAGGTGTGAGCGAGACCTGGGTGTCTCCCCAGACCATTCAGATCAGTGGAGGGACATGGTCAACCATGGAGGTACTTGTACCTGAGATCTTCCAGGGGGCAGAGGAGTGAAAACATCACTGTGCCAAAAAAACCAGCAGCCCTGGGGCGACTGGCAAAAAGGAGAGGGAGTGAGGAGGCCTAAGCTGGGGGAGAAGAGACAGAGCCAAGGGGGCGCCGGCCTCTCCCCCAAGGCCCCCCTTCTATCACACAGCAGCAAGCCACAATAAAGACAGCCATGAGGGCAAAGGCGGTGCTTGTTGTGAATGGTACCAGCACTGACATGGAACGTGAGAGTCTGTAGAGCATTTTATAGTGAAAATCTCACAAGGTGGGGGGCATTACCCCCATTTCACAGATGAGGACACTGAGACAGACAGAGAGGGTGTGTCTGGCCCAAGGTCACATAGCTGAGAAGCCTGAGGTGAGATCTGAGGTCAGGCCCTGATTCCTCTAACAGACCCCAGAACGTTCCCTGAGGCCTCCTTACCCAAAAAGGTGCTGGGAACCTGAGCTTTGTCTCCACCTCAAACAGGCCAGAGGTAATGCAGATAACTAGCAACGGGAACTAAGGCAAAAAGCATTCTCCTCAGTAAAACCGTCAGTCTCCTGCACACAGAAACAAATCAAGGAGGCTGAGTTTGACCGATTCCTTTACCAACCATCCTGCGTCTAGTCATAGAGCTTTTGTCCAAACGTTTGGGGGACAGTGGACCGGGATGTGCCTTCCCTTGTCCGGTGCTGGCACGCCAGGTCCTTTGTCAGAGGGCAGAAACTGGGGCCATGAAGAAGGGGAGTGATTAGGCTGGGAGACACTAACTTCGGGGTGAAGATCATCCAGTGGGATTCTGAGGGAAAAGCTTCATGCCTGACTTGTCCAGCAGCTCTGAAACCCAGGCCCCGAGGGGGGGGGGGGGGTCTCCCTCCCAAACTAGGCATGGAACAATTCCAATCTTGTTGCCATAATAACCTCCCAAGGGGACTCCTGGCAAGGGGCAACACTCATCCAAATGCATGCTTTGTTTTGTTTTTAAATCAGTCTCGTTATTTTATGATAAAGCTTCCCCCAACAGTCACTGACTGAATGTCAGGAGAGGCTTTAGAAGGATCTGGCCCCAACTGCTTTGTAATGGGCAGGCGGCAGGGCCTGGGTCAGCTAAGAGACAGCTTCTGCCTGATACTCTCTCCCTTCAAGGGCATCAGGTGCCGAAAGACTTCCATCAAGAGGTAGAGCAGGCTTGGCCCCTCTTACCCAACCCCAGCGTCCTGGAGATCTCCCTCACAGGACAGCCAGTACAGGACTGAACTAGACAAGCTTGCACTGGACCCCTGGCTGCCCCTCCCACCCCTGTGTTTGTTCTTTCCTGTTCTAAGGGAACATGCATATCTCCTAAAACAGATGTGTCGGGGCTTGGAGGTGACCTTGTGAATTTTAGAGATCCTGAGGTTCTAGACTCTGATGGCAACAGGAGCAGGGGTTCCCAGCAACCACCGCAATGCTCCTGGTGAAGTACAGCCACCAGCGAGAGCAGTGGGCCTGGCCTGGCCCTTTTGATAGCAAATCTGCGCCCAGAGCTGTGCAGTGCAGAGCCTAGGTGAAGCAAGATGCCTGCAACCATCCTCAAGCTTCTCTGTTCACCTGAAAGTGAAGTATCACCCAGTGGTGACTGAATCCCGCTTAAGTTTTGTCAAGTGGGCCCTTGTGTGTCTCCTGCTCAGCCTCCTCTTGTGCACAGGAATGAGTTACCTGTCCTGTACCTTCTTTATGTTGTACGTCGAAGGGGTTTTTGTTTCCCTCTTTTGGGGGAGCCGCAGCCCTAGCTAACTCAGCCAGCCGTCCCGGGGCTCCAGGGTCAGGGGGGTTTAGTAAGCTGAAGATGATGACAAGGAGAACCTAGTCCTGCTCGCATTCATTAGAAGCCAGACCCCCCCCCCCCAGGACTGCACTCGGTCTGTGCTGCCTGCAGAACAGAGAACACCCAGCCCCAGGAGCTGCCCGGGAGGGGTCCTTCCACGGCAGACCTTCCTTAGACAGGTGAGGAAACAAAGAAGGGGCCGGTGGTGAGGCTGATACTGCCCTGTGGGACCTGTCCACTACTCCCCAGTCCTGCCTCCTGGGAGCTTGCAGGCCGTTCTGCTGAGGAAGCTCCATCTTCATTTTTATTGAGAACTAGCAGGAATGGAAGTCAAGCTGATTGTCTAAGCAACCGGACTCATTTCAGGTCCACTCCATGCACTGGTTGGACATCTGGCAGTTCGGAGGCCCAGGCATGTGATGGCAGAAATTTAGAAGCCTTCTTACTTCCTGATGTGTTAGGTAGAAAAAGTGTGTAGGTGCATATGTGTGCGCGCACACACACACACACACACACACACCGTTCACAAATCCTCCCTTCTCCCCACCCCCAACGCTGCAGGCTGCTTGGTCCTGTGCTGAGACGCCTGGATGTGCAGGAGGCAAAGAAGTGACAAAGAGAACAAAGAAAGAGAAGCTGGGGGCTGCTCCAGCCAGGAATCCAAGAGCAGGATGGGGGAGGGGCTCTGAGGAAGAAAGGACGGGGAGAGAGGGGCCCAAACCAGCCAGGCAGAGGAAGGAGGGTGAAAATTCTTCAGGAGCCAAAAGATGGGGGGTGGGAGGGGAGCTCCGGCAGCCTGAGAAAACACTCGTGCTAAGCTGGGGTAAACCCGCAGGGAAAGAAAACAGACCATTCCTGAGCGCTGCAGGTAGAAAGCCCAGCGGCCGAGCACTCTCGGGAGGAGAGGGAGGTGTGACCCAGAGCCAAAATGAGTGTCTGTGCCTCCCTCCTCTCCTTTCCTCTCCTGCCCTCCACCCTCTCCTGTCTCCTCTGCTCTCTCCTCTCTTCGCTTCCCCATCCTCCCTGCCCCTACCACCACCCTTTCCTGGCTCTGGATGCCTCTCTCCCTCCCACCTGCTGCTGATGCTGCTCCAAACGAGCTGAGAAAATGAAAATCACCTTCCTAAGGCAGGCGAGTGCATCTGATGTCCCTCTTGCAGCTCCTTGCCCAGCTCTGCTCTAATTACTGCCCAGAGCCTGCAGACAGATGGTGAGCTTGCCCACCTTGTACTCAGTCAGCCGGACACCCCAAATACTCTCCCCCTTCTCTCCTCCCCTCCCTCTCTTTCTCTCTTCCTCTCTTCTCTCTCTGTCTCTGTCTGTCTCTCTCTGTCTCTGTCTGTCTCTGTCTCTCTGTCTCTCTCCCTCTCTCTCCCTCTCCTCCCCCCCCTTTTCCTTCCCTCATCCTGCAGGACCCCGTTTGAACTCAAGAGGTCCAAAACCAAACTCATCTTTCTGTCTAAAAATATTTTGTTTGGGGCGCAGTGAATAAGCACCGGCCCTGGAGTCAGGAGGACCTGAGTTCAAATCCGGCCTCAGCCACTTAATACTCACTAGCCGTGTGACCTCGGGCAAGTCACTTAACCCCAATTGCCCTGCCTTCCCCCCTCAAAAAAAAAAAGCAAAAAAAATTTGTTTCCCCCCTGTGAGCCAGGCAAGGGGTGGCAAACCCAGACAAGGGCTTCTACTTGCTGCCCCCCCCTTTAATGACGTGGCCTCAGACTGGGCAGGAGGGGGAGCCAAGCTCACTGGCATATAGGGCTCTTCTGACCACTGGAAGACCTTGTCCTTACCCAGTCTCAGGGCACTTCTCTGGTGGTCGATATGCTTTCACCAATCACTGGCAGGCACTTGTCAATCAGTCATTTCTGAAGGCCCTTTCCACATCCTGGGATGTAATTCATCCAGACTGCACTCAGCAGAGAGCCTGGAAGGCAGTAGGCACTTAATAAATGTTTGTTGACCAACTCATGTGGTGAAATGAGTTCATGGAATGGAGCCAGCTGAGTGCTCAGACCATCCTTCACTCACCACATTGGAGCTCAGCCTGACCGCCATTTTGTTTGGGTCATGGGCCATCCAAGAATTGCTCTCCTGGGAAGTCGAGTGAGAATCTCAGGTCTGCAGGGCGCCATCGTCTGTTGTCCTATCCCGTCTATCTGAGTGCAGATCTAATCATTCCTTCCCTCACCCCTGACTTAACTAAAAAGTGAACAAGCTATTCAATCACCTTTCACTTTCCAAGCCTGCCTTTCTCCTCTGCCTTCCCTGCCAGCAGTCAGAAGCAGGGATGAAAACACCACCCGTGTCCCTCAGCACCTTTTGCCCAGGGCTTCATAATCTCAAGGACTGCTTTCTCTGTTCCTTTTCTCATACGATTCATCCCCATACAAGTAACAGGAAGTAAGAACAGGCCTGAGAGTCAAGCTGTCTCTGGAGGTTCTCCTCACCCTCTGGACACCTGAGGGTCCAACAGAGTCAGCCCTTTCCCATCAGGTCACCCAGCAGATCCTGAAGGAGCTGCCTGTTCCACCAAGACGAGATGACCGCGTCCCATCGCTCCTGCCTCTTCCCGCAGATGGCCAGGCTCCTCCTCCTTCTCCTAAGCGAGCTGCTGGCTTAGATTCTGCCTCTTCACACCCCTCGCTTTCATTGTCACCCCCTGCTCCCTGAGGCTTGCTCAAGCTAGGCTGTGCCCTGCAGTCCTCTCCCCTAGCCCTGGATGCCCCTCACAGAGAGGATGCCCTAGACTGCCAAGGACCCAGCCTTGTCCAGTTTTGACCCCAAACTGCCCCCCACCAGCACAGGGCTGGATGTCCTAATTAATCATTAATTCACTAAGTAAAGGAACCTGAGCAGAGAGGCTCTCCCCACTGCAGGGTGATAACAAGCCTCAGACCTCAGAGGGCCTTTGCCCTAAGCTGGGCACCCGACACACAGTAGGTGCTTGCCGATTTCAGGATGAGATCAGTCAGCCCCCTCCACTGGCAGATCAAGGCCGGCATTGTGCCAACGTCATCTTTACCTGAAGGCGAGATCTTGTCTATCAAGATTTAAATTCCATCTCATTTCCGCTGATCGCTGAACAACATCGCCTTTTTGACATTTTCTTTAAGAACTTTTTGGAGACAGGATATCTCCTGAGACTTGTAGTTTTCTTTTATAAACTACAGAGGAATGGGGGAAAGGAGTTATCTGGGAGATGGGCAGTGGGGAGCTGCCACCCCTGCCCCCCACTCCATCTTCCAGGCATGATTCTGAGCACTTGGGTCCTTCTAGGAGCCCCTCCCCCTCACCGCCAACAAGGTTGGAGTCTCCTTTTCCCTACTGTCTTGTAGAGGAAGCACAAGAGAGGCCACAGGGGATACCACAAATGGTGTCCAGTTCCCTTTTTGGGCACAAATGTCCCTACTGGGCCCACACTCTAAGTCCCTGCTCAGAGGCAGCACCAAGGGCTGACCCCTGGGAGAGAAGTCAGGGTCACTGCTGGAGCCACATGGAGTGAGAGGGTTCTGCTTCTCACACCACATTAGTCGAACTTCCCCACCCCCTCCTCCGTAAAAGTCACTGCCCTGGTTGGACCCTAGACCACCTGGAAAAGCCAGACTGGGGGAAAGAGATCAGAGAATGAAGGAGAGCCTCCATCCTGGGAGAGCCCAGATGGGGAGGGGGCAGGGCTCTAGTGAAGCAACTGAGAGACCATGCCAACTGTGGGATCTGGGCAGCCTGGTCTCCTCCTCACCCACCGCGTCCTTGCTGCTCTCCAGCAGGACCGTGATCCAGCCAAGGGCTGAGAGGTTCCCTACAAAGAAATCTGTTTGTCTGTCTTAAAGCTAGACGGTGGATGGATTAATTTAGGTCAACATGTGTTGGCTGGTTTGTAAAACAGCACATGTGCTCCCAGAACCTCAGGCTACTAAGTTAGTCAGAGAATTCCTGGTGGTGTCAGAAGGCACCGCCGACGTGACTCTTGCCCTCTGAGGGTTAGTTCAGAATGTGCAGCTTCCAGACCCATAGAAGGAAGAGGGCGGGGAAGGGGGGCGAGGGGAGGAGGCTCCCCAGGATATAGGGCTCCTCAGACTGGGCTCCCAAGCCAGACAGACCCTCAGCAAATCAAGGGAGTGGGCGCAAGGAGGGGGCTGTTTGTGAGAAGCTTTGCTCCCAGGGCTCCAGCTGCTCGCCCAAGATGAGCCGATGGAGGGTATGGCTTCTGTTCTCTGCCCTGGTGGGCTTCTGGCTCTGGGTTTGCTTATTTATTTTAAAGCCAAATGATTTGTTTGTGTTATACTGTGAATAAATAGTAAGTGAACTTCTCTGGAGCTGGGAGCTCAGTCTCCCTGGGAGGAATCCTTCTCTACAGCCCCCCCCCCCCCAACCCCACCAAGGTCCCACTAAAACCAGGCAGCTGGGCCCAAAGCAATATCCAGCGCCTGGAAAAGGCATCCAGGACTCTGGGCCAGGCCCCCAGGCTCAGCTCCTCCCCAGAGAACAGGGAGTCTGAGGCCTGGAGATTGTTCCTGGGTCAAGGTCTTTGGTCTGCACTATTCCTCCAATGCTTCTTTCTAAATCACTGAGGCCCCAACGGCAGAGCTCATGAACATGGAGGTAGGAGAGGCCTTGAGGGCCAAAAAACACCTGCCTGCCCCATCATGCTAATCAGCGTGGTCAATGTGGTCAGCGTGGTTGGTGTGGTTGGTGTGGTTGCATGGTCAGTGTGGTCAGAGTGGTCAGTGTGGTCAGCATGGTCAGTGTGGTCAGTGAGAAGTTAGCCCAGGGCCCAGGGACAGCAGGGTGGCTGGATGGGGTGCACACCCAGGCAGGCACTGGAGCCAGGTGGGATGAAGGCAGACAATGGGGAGCTGGGTAATAACAATTAATAATAATTAATAATTGGCAGATATGCAAAGTGCATCACAAATACCGTCCCATGTGATCATCACAACAACCCTGAGAAGGAGGTGCTGCTACTATTTCCATTTTACAGTTGGGGAAACTGAGGCAGACAGAAGTCATGTGACTTGTCCAGGGTCACACAGCTGGTCGCTGAATGAGGCAGGATTTGAATTCAGTCTTCCAAACTCCAGGCCCAGGGCACTATACTCTGTGGGCCCCCCAGTCACCTCAGAATTAGGATTAGATAAAGTGGACTTTCCACTTTGCAGGCCTCAGAGGCTGGCTGAGCCAGGAGCCCTGGGGGAGGGGGCAGAGGGGCACACATCTGGTCAAGGAGGAGGTGAGCCCCTCAGTGGTGGTCAGGGGCCTCTTCCCCAAGAATTTCTTGCTGCATGTCCCAGGCAGGGATTGGCGTGGCTGGTCTCTGTGGTCCTTCCCAGTTCCTGTGACCATCCAGGCGGCTTTGGGAGCCCCGGCCCTGGCTCTAGAGGATGAGTGTTCAGTCATCAAGGTCAATCCCAGGTAGAAATCAGAAAACTGCTGGGGGACTGTGTCCCCTGGTACGGGCAGCCTCATGGGCTATTCAAACACTGACCCTCACAGTCTTGGGGGCAGCTCCTTGTCCTTAGGGCCCTTTTTAGAGTGAGACAAGTAGTGAAGGCCTGCCAGCCCATGGGGTCTCAAACTCGGGTGTCCCCCTTCCCTGACCACTTACAGAAGGTGCTGGTGCCAGGGGGTGGGGCCTCCATCCAGAGCCAAGCTTTGAGGGTATGACGTGCTCCTTCCCGTGCCCCCACACAGGGAGCAACACCATGCCCTGAAAGCTGCGCCTAAGCAGAGGCTTTCTCAGCCTTGGGCACAGCCCTGACTGTGCTGGGGACTGAGCAGGGACAGTTGCCTGGGCAAGCTGTTGGGCACTCCCCACTTCAGTGCCCTCCCTCCACATTGCTTTAATCAGCCTCTCTCTCGGTGGTGTGTGGACCTCTCTTTACCCCTGGCAACTTCCATTTCAACATGGCACCCTGAAGGCCAGTCATGTAGACTGACCAGTGGCCCTTGGGAAGTCACAGATGGAGGTCGGCTGGAAAGGGTCTCCCGGACAGAGCCAGGTACAGAGGCCTGCTGCCTTGGCTGCCTGCTCCCTCAGGCTCTCCTTGTGGAATCTCATTTCCAAGGGCTTTAAGAAGGTGGCTGCCAGCTCTCTATCCAGCTGGGAGGAGGATGAGCCTGCATGACCTGTCCCATTTTAGGCTTCCTTGTCAGGACAGATTTGTCCTCTCTTTGGGACGCTGAAGGCTGCGCAATAAAATAAGGCCCACGTCCTCCTGAGGTGTCTCTGGGGGTCCTGGCTCCAGCCCAGAATCAGGCACAAATGATGATGATGGGAGCCAGGCCCACGCCCTCTCCCCTCTTCTGCTGCCTCACCAACACCTCACGTGGGGCTTGTCTTCCGGCTCACAGGCATGTCTTTGGACCACTTGAGATGCCCTCCAGAATCAAGGGGCTCTGTCTCCTTTCAACTCAGGATGGTGGCTAGAAAGATTGGAGGCTCAAAGGACGCCGTCTCCAGGAATTGGGCTGCACATACCAGGGGGCCCAAAGGAATGAACATGTGCCTTCCCATCTCGTGGTGGAGCGAGCTGGCTGCTTTCACACCAAAAGGAGACAAGTCAGTAAAGGGCGCTTCTGCAAACACCACAAATGTCTTTTAAATTTAGCTGGAGAGAAGGCTCGGGGCCCACCCCCAGCCATGCTCACACTCGCACAGAGTGCAGATGGCCTCTCTGCTTCAGCAGGAGGATGAGTATCTCTGGAAGCCTCCTGGGAGCCCACCCTGCCCAGCCCTGGACACCCGAGGTGCCCCATGCCTCCCTAGGGCTGCAGGGATGCATCCAGGGGCTGAGCGGGAGATTTCCAAAAAAGAAGCAGCAGCCAGGCATTGGGGAGCAGGGGAGGGGGCTCAAGGAAGTGGACTGCCCTCCCCAGCGAGCTCGAGTGTGCACGTGCATGCATGCTAACGTATACACACACACACACACACACACACACACACACAGAGTAGCTCTTGCATAGCAGATTCACAATATATGTCTATTAAGAAAAAAATATTTTGAATATTTGATTTCAAATTTCAAATATATTTGATTTCAAATTTCAAATATATATGAAATTAAGTCAGAATGATATCTGGGGCAGAATTCCTGGCTCCCTACCTCTTCGCTCCTCAGCCCAGCTGGCCTCAGGGTCTCCAAGACAGGGCATGCTCAGTCCTTACAGCCAGTGGTAGCCGTGCCTTTTCCACCAAAGAAGCAGCTGCCTTCACTGGAGAGGGTCTTCTTAGGAGGACTATGGGTGGGTCCTCATAACCAGTAAGGGTCATGGAATCCTCCAGAGTTCTCTGCTGGAGCCCTCCCAGGGCAGCTGCCAGGCTCCATCCTGGTGACTGGGGAAGACATTTCCCTATGGGTCCCCCAGCATGGCCTCACCATCATGGGGCAGGAGGAGCAGACCTTAGGACACCAGGAGGATAAAGGCAAACAGAGGCTCTTGGTCTCAACTCTCTTGCTGGTTTCCCACCCAAGAACACTCTGATCAAACCTACCCAGAAGAGCCCAGGTGACCTCCCTCTCACCTTTATCTCTTTCTGAAGACTTTCCCTCCCTCCTCCTCTTCCCCTTCCTCCCACCTCCCCATCCCCTCCTCTTCCCCCCTCCTTCTTTCAGATATGAGAAGTTCAGAAGCCCCTAACCCTAACCCTGATCGTTCTCTCCTCTAGGACACACATACTCAGTTCCTGTGAGCCATCCCCTGAAGACACGAGCCTAAGGGCCTTACCTGCTCTGATTTCCCTCCTCAGGACACTCTCTAGCTCTTCTATCCTTCTCAGCCCTGAGCCCAACAGTCCAGATGGGGCATGGCCAGGGCAGAGGACAGCAGGCCCATCACCTCCTGGGTCCTGGACACTCTTCAGAGATCACCTCCACCTTGGTAAATGCCTTATCAACTCCTAGGGAGCCCCCAATCACGAACATCCTTGAGATCCCTGGCCTGCCACGCCTCTTGCATCTTCTACTTGGGAAGGCGATTTTTTGAGCCCAATGGTAAGATCTTACATTCATCTGTTGAATTCCATCTTACTTAATACACCTCAGTGTTGTCAATTATCCCATCTCTGTGGAGCCTGACTCCCCCAACAGTGAGTCAGTCTCCATATCCTGTGAAAATTCTATTTGGTCTATGCCTTTATTGACTCGCAGAGCCAAGATGAAGCCCCTGGGGCACTCCACTGGAGACCTTTCACCATTTTTAGCTAATCTTTTATCAGTCTCCCTCTCCCCTTAGATTGTAAGTTCCTTAAAGGCAGCCTCTTTTCATATCTCCAGCACCCAGGAGGAGCTTAACAAATGTTTACTGACTGATTCATTCTATTAATAGCTAGATTTTGCCTGTCTGTTCCTCTCCCTGAATTCCTCCCACCCCATTCTCTCTCTACAACCCAGGTTGTCAGGACCAAGAAGCAGTAGGGCAGCATCCGAGCCCTGTCTCCTGGCCTCAGAACCTTCCTCCCTCCTCCCCTTTGGGTGGGCATCAAGAGACAGCGCCTAGTTGGGCAGCTCCAGTTCTGAGCAGTGGCTTGCACCCTGGTGTGCTTTCTTCTGTCTTCTCATTTTGGTATCTTTAGGGCAGTTCCCTGATCACAGCTAAAACTTAAGAGAATGGAATGGTAATTGTGGGGAGGGGCTTTAACCAACGCCCCCGCCCTGCCCTTTGTCTGTGAATTGCTCAGGTCTGGTGGGCCCAGGGCAGGGGTGCTTCAGGGAGAGGGAGACTGGCAGAGGGCTTTCTGATGTGCCTCGCTCCCACCATCCTATGCTTCGGACCCTCGGCCCCACCTGCCAGGTGATTGTGGACTAGCAATGGGAAAGAGTTACACTAGGGAGAGAAGAAGCCATGGCCTTAGAGGGGGCTTCCTTTCCTCTTTCCACTGTCCTCAGTTTAGAATCTCTGGGACACCAGGAGGGTACAGCTGCCGCCAATGAGGTCAAAGCAGCAGGCTTCCATTAAGGAGACGAGAAGGGCTCTGCCTACAAGGACCATGGCTGCTGCTGAGCTAGAGACTTTGGCCTCAAATGAATCTCTGGCTTCTGTTGGAAGGAGACTGTCAGCCAAGGACAGTTCAGGAGGAAGGGCAGCCCGCAGCTTTCCCTCCGATCTCTTCTACTCTTCCATCTGTGCTTCGGCCTGGTGGGGTCTGTGACAAGGGCTCCTGAGCCACGCACTTTATCTCCAATGGCTGGGATGTGTCTCCTTCTCTGAGCCCCTGGCCAGCCAGGATGGGGACAATGGCCAGAGGAGCAAGAGCAGCCCCAGAAAAGCCATGGGATAGTCACAGGTTGGGAGGCGACACTGTCACCCTGCCCAGGCTCTCAAGGCAGGCTGGCTGCTTTTTGCACTCAGCCTAGTTCCCTAACAGAGCACTATCCACTGAACCAAGGCAGGTCCAGCTTGGGGAAGCAAAGGATTTTATTCAAGATCTGCCAGCTAGTTGGCAGAGATGCCCAGTGCTGCCATCTGTTCTTGTGCCTGAGGATTCTGGGATTTCTCTCCAGCTCACAGACAGCAATGAAGTCATTAGAGCACGGTGACAGGGCATCTCTAGAGAGAAAAAAATAACGTCCCCAGAGCTCCACCTTCCAGCAACGGTGCCCTCCAAAGCAGAAGAATAAGGAGGGGAAGAATGAGCTGATTAATGGGAGCTGGGCCCTGAGTCTCCATCCTCTCCTTCCCACAGGCTCTTCTTCCTTCACGCCACATCCTGCTCCCCAGGTCATGTCAGGTAACACTGCCATGGCCACAGGACTGAAGCCAACCCAGGGAGAGCTTCATCAGTCAATGCCGCAGGGGGCAAGTCACCTGCCTACCTGAGCAGAGTGCCCACCACCGCCTCCCCATGCCCAGGCCCATCTGCCTGCTCCGCTGGCCAAGTCAGCACTTCCTCAATGCCCGCCTGCTCAGGGAGATGAGAAAGCCTGTCCCCCTAAACTCCACGAGGTCCTTGCTGCCTTTCCAAAGGTCATTTTGATTGTGGCTTTTCTGTCATTAGTCTTGTATCAGCCCAAGCAAAAAAGTTATAATACAGAGAAGCCTTCACATGGCCTTGTATGAAGTTGGGCCAAGAAGGAGAAAGGTTTCTATAGCAGCCCCCCAGGGAGAAGAAAGCACAGGTGGAAGGGGGTGGAAGGTGGGGCCTGCCCAGGTGCTCACCAGCCCTCCGTGTTACTGCGCTCAGGCTTGTGTTGCAAGTACAGGGTTCACAAAGGCATGCCATCCTGGGCCTTGGACATCTCCAGGGAATCACCACAGCCAACACAGGGACTCGGGAGGAAAGGGAGAGCCTGGTGCAGTCCAGGGAAGTGGCCTGAGTTGGCACAGGGCTGGAAATGAGCTCTCCCTCCTCCTGTCTGCTTCTTAGACTTTATAAGTCCCTGCATCAAACAGTTCCGTGGTCTCCTCCACTGACTGACCCCTCTCCAGCCCACTAGACTTTGCCAAATGCTTTACATGAGGATTCTTATTGGAGACACGTGATAATCCTGTGAGCAAGACTGCTATGACGCCCATGCTACAGATGAGGAAACTGAGGCTACAGAAGGTAAAGGGACTTGACCAGAGTCTCACTGCCAGGAGATGTTTGAGGTGGGATTCGAAGATCTACAGGGATTCCTTCAGAATTCCATTGTATCAGGACTTGGGATTTCTGCCCATCTTGGTATCATGACTAGAACAACAGGAAGTCTGAAGACCTTGTTTTTCTCACATGCTGGAAACAGAGGAGGGGAGAAGGGGAGGAAAGAGAGGAGGGGAGGGCAGAAGGAGAGAGGGGAAGAGAGGGGAGGGGAGAGAAGGAAGAGGCAAGATCCCCTCTTCCTGCTACCTCCTGATCCTTGGCAGTGCCCTGAAACCTTCAAAGGATGACTGTGCTTCATATCAAGAATTAAATGTTGTGGGATGAGGAGTTTGACAAAGGTACCCATGTTCCAAAGACTAGAAGGTTCCCTGGGTTTGAGGTCCTCCTCAGAGGATAAAAGAACTAGAGATTGCCAGGTTATAAGCTCCCTCTCTAGTGAATCCCACTTTCCTCAAGGACCCCTAGAGTTACTCCAGACCCCCAACTGCCCTCCATGAACCTGTACTCCAGGGGAGACTTTCAGGGTTACCCACCCCCCCAGACCTCCCTGTTCACTTGACTCACAAAACTAGTAAAAGTCAAGATCCAGGTTCATAACCTACACATTTTAGCCCTATGCCTCTTTGCTTCTTGGCTTGGGCTCCCCTTGCACCTGTCCTGAACCTGGGACTATAGCTTTTGGTCCTTGGTTCCAGAACTCTCCTGCATGGCTCAGAAACTGCTTCTTCTGGCCAGCATGTGGGTGGTGGCCTCAAGTTTCTGCCATTCCCCAGGAAAGTGTTAGGAATCTTACCAGAAGATATCCAGGACCAGTGAGCCTCTGGGCTAATTAACATATTTCCGGCTCCTCTGTGGGACTGACACTCTTCCTGGAATGTACACAATGACCCCTTGGGTATCTACAAACATCTCTTGACTTGCTTTTCTCAGCGAAAACATCCCACTTCTCTCATGTGACTGAATGTACTCCTGTCAAAGGAATCCATGCCTTGGGTAGTATGGACCATTCAGGGTCAACAACTCCCCTGAGCCCTTTGGCTCCGAGGTGCTAATGTTCACAACCCTCTGTATTTATCCTTCTGACATCTGTCATCTCCTCCCTGGTTACTCAGTTCAGCTCTTGCTAGTTTTGGACCGGTGGTTCAGAGAAGGCTCAAGAAAGCATCCAGGAGGGAGAGGAGCAACGCAGTCGACAGTAATCAGCTGTGTCCTCTAGAGAGGTCTGGGCACCCACTGTGATGTCTTAGTCATGTGCTTTTGGGCATGTAATAGGGTACATAGGACAGAAGTCAGAGACTGAGGGTTCCACTTGTCAGTCACATAATAAAGGTCAGAAATGGGAATGAAGAACGGAATGGACTAAAGTAGAGCGATATTGCCTGCGACTCAGAATTAAAACAACAACAATAATAGTGTTAAGCTACTAGACAAAGTAAAAATGAGTGAGCAAAGGAAAAAGACCACTGATGGCTACTCTGGTGAAAAGACCTGGGTTCTTATTCAGAGGAAGACAGAGAGGTTAAAAAAAAAAGCCACTCCTGCCCTAAAGAGTGATGTCAAGTGATCACAAGCCCAAAAAGAAATCCCGAAAGAGTTTTTAAAAGAATTCAAAAATCAAATGAGAGAGAACACGGGAAAAAAAATAGGAAAAAAAATTAAAGCAATTCAAGAAAAATTATGAAAAGAAAGTTAACCAATTGGAAAAAGAGACACAAAATTGTAAGGGAGAAAGATGTCTTCAAGTGGTTCCACCTAAGAAAGTTTTGTTTCTCTGCCTTTCCCCCTCCCACTTAGTTCCATGGGAGACCAAAAAGTGTGAGAAAACTAGGGACCCTCAAGCCCAGAGGACACTTAGTTTGTGGGAAAGATCCTCTAAAATATTTCCGAAGGGTGGCAGATACTAGTCATCAGACACGGAATGAGAGGACTTTCTAACTCTAAGTCAGCCATAGAACTGGGACAGAGACCCTGCCTTTGGTAACGAGGAAGTCAGGGTTTTAAAATATACTTAATGCCTGTTGATGTGTTTTAGATTAATGGCTGTTGTGCAAAGTGCCCCTCTGGGGGAGGAAAAGCCTATGATAGCCAAGGTTTTCTGAACTGACATACTTCCCTGTGGGGAGAAAAGGGAGATAAGGGCCTTTGTCTACTCCGATAGGAAAGAAATAAGCATTTATTAAGTGCCTACTGCATGCCAGATAAGCATTTTATGAAGATTAGCTCATTTCATCCTCACCACAGCTGCGGGAGGTAGGGGTTATTATTATCCCCATTTTACAGTTGAGAAAACTGAGGCAGACAGAGGTTAAGTGACTTGCCCAGGGTCACACAGTTAATAAGTCTGACTCCAGACTGAATCTAAGGCCATATGGTTAATAGATCTGAAGCCAGATTTGAACTCAAGTCTTCCTAACTCCAGTCCCAGTCATCTATCCACTGCACCACCAAGTTTCAAAAGCTTTGCCTTTCTTAAAGTGCTGATATGTACACCTGTAAGCTAACATGGTTATAGATAAGGCCACTCTTTTCTCTTTTATGGGGAAGAATCCTCCAGCTGAAGACTCCAAGTGAATCTAGAGCTCCATAACCCCATGCTCAGCACAGCACTACTGGGCAGAAACCAGCAACAGCCCCAGGACCAACAGAGAATAAAACCTGGCTTTGACTCCATGGCATATCACATGCCTATCAGAGACCATGTGCCTGGCAGAGACCGGACCCCACCCCAGCCTGAGGACATTCACAGAAGACAGAGGCATCGGACAGAGGAATTCCCCTGACTTTCACGTGCCCTGGCCATGTGTGTTCCCTATATGTGACCCCCTCCTACCTGTATGTTCAACAGGTGAACTGAAAAGGTGAGCAATTGTGGGAGAGTGTGCCCAAGGTTTAGGGGAAAATCTCCTATTGTTACTTCTCTTACCGTGCTAATTCATGAAATGCTTTGCTTTAAAGTGTGACCTCTGGCTGACGCATAAAAGTAAATACATGGGTAGGGACTCATGCAAAATAGCTTTTGAGTGAATGGGAACCCACAGAGCAACTTGAACCTGGTACAGCCAGTCTGGGGGGCCCCCACGTGAGAGGTGTGTACATACTGTGCATAGATCTGTAGCTAGGCATGGATACAGATGCACGTGCGCGCACACACACACACACACACACACACACACACACACACACACACACACACACACACACACACACCCCTCTTGTTTTTCCACTGAGAAGCCTCAGTTTTTGCCTCAGTTCTTATGCCCCTTCCCTGTGACGAACTTCTCCCCAGGTCCTCTTCAGTCACTACCAAGCTGTTTACACCCAGATCTTCCTCAGGTCTTTCCTTCAAAGGCAGGCAGGGCTCTGAGTAGAAGTGAATGTACCCATTTCAGTTTAGAGCTCATCTATTGGGTACTGATGACCAGGTCATTAGCCCTGATTCCTCCCTCACCCAAGGGGACACAAAACTGTGAGCCATGAGATGCTGAAGGCAGTCCTCAGTAGAATGCAGACGCTGATGGCGGATGAGAAAATGAGGTGTGTCCAGGATTACAGAGGGCACCAAGTAACTGCTGGCCCAGAGAGTTTGGAGGAGAAAAGACACTGATGCTCTGACACACCCCACCCTTGGGTACCAGAGAGGAGATGTTCTGAAAGCTGGTGTGCTCGGGGCTTGGGGTGTGCTCAGAAGATGAAACAACTGATGACCAGAGAGCAGACCTCCAAAGGGAGGCAGATGTCTGCAGAGCCATCAGCACTGGAGATCTGGCCCAGCCAGGAAGATCCCTCACTCTTCTCAGCAGAACAGATCAATGAGCCTGGACACTCCTGATCCATAGCAACTGCAGAGATTGCAGGTCCAGGCAGGGAGCTCCAGGAGAGATGTTGGGCTGAGACAAAGGCTCAGACACAAGAGCAGAGGCTTCCCTTATGACATCCGGGACCCCCCTCCAGGCCACAGGGCAGTGGGCAAAGGCTCAGAGCATCTCTCCCATCCAGCATGTGGAGGGTGTAGTAGTGGCAGAGTTCATGACATTGAGAAGCTTCTGTGACCAGGAAATTGTGATCATGGGCATGAAGCAGCGGCACATTCACAGCTTGTTCTAGCTGGGCTCCAATGTCAAAAAAGCAGGAATAATGGTTGGCCTGGATTCTAGGCCCCTTGTCGAGTCCGAGGCTCTGGTGTGGCTGTGGACAGAGCAGGACACCGAGTCCGAGTATCTTGGCGCAGATCCCTGCACAGAAGTTCACGGTTTTCGATGTGTGAAGACCTCTTCCCTGTTCTGTATGCGGTTGATGATGGGTAGTCAATTTGTGATTTAAAAAAGCAAAACTTGACTTTTTAAAAAACTGACATGAGCTCCATACTTGACTATCTGTGTGACTTTGGGGGAGTCACTCCCCTCTCTTGGCCTGTCTCCTCATCTCTGAGATGAGGCATCAGCCTAGACCAGCTCTGGGGACCCTCTCAGTATCACCCTTTGGGGAAGAGGAAGGTCTCCATAGGCAGATAAGTGAGCCTGGAAGATGGTTCCCATTGGTCTTTCTCCCCATCATTACCCTGTTCCAGGCAAGAATAGTGGCTCTGAAACAGCCCACTTCCCCAAAGCAACTCAGACACAAGATATCTGGCCACATCCCCAGAGAGCCACAACAGGTTCCAGTGATTCCCCAGAGTGCTGTGTGAGCGTGGCTACCCTGTGCCAAGACTATTCCTAATGCCCATCATGCAGAAAGCTGTCTGAGTGGTTCACTGCCCAGCAGGGCCTGCACTAACAGAATGGCACTGGCTTCCTTTCCCATCCCCAGAAGCCTTATGCCATGCTTAGGATCTCATGGGTCCTGACTCACCCTTTCCAGATGGAATTCTCTTCACTGTTCTCCCCTCGTCAGTGCCTGGGTAGTGCTCCCCTCTTTTCTTCCCCTGTGCTGGGGTCTGACTGCCCAGGATCTGTGCACAGAGCTTCGAATTTGAAGGATTGGAAACATAGATCTTAACCAAGCTGGAGGACGACCAGATTAGAGAGGGGCCGGGAGTATGTAGCATATGGTGATCAGCAGCAAGATGAAGACATGTTGAGCCTGGGGGACATGAGGGCTATCCATCATGAGGAAGAGGGGTCTGATATGTCCCCCTTGGCACCCAAGTACAGAACTCAGAGCAGGGGAGAAGTGGCAAAGAGGAACCTGTAGACGATGTCGGGAAAAACCTCCTCATAGTCAGAGCTGTCCTGGAGTAGAATAGGCTGTCATGGGAGAGGATGCACTCCCCATCATGGGAGGGCTTTGAGTATGGGCTGGATGACCATTTGTCAGGTATGGTGAAGGAGGGTTTCTTTTTCAGGCATTGGTTAGACTAGTTGACCTTTGAGATTCCTTCCAGCTCTGAAAACTCTTGAGATTCTAGAATGACCCCAACTGCACAAAAGAGCCTCTGAGAGGCAGAGAAGTCAACACACCCTGCCAAATCTCTCTTCCTCCCCAGAATGTGCTCCCCATTGTCCAGTCTTCTCATGGAGCCACACATGCCCTTTGCCCATTTCCAGAGAGTCACAGACTAATCAACAGCCCACAGCCCCCATCCAGACAGGCTTAAATTCCAGGCACTTCTTTTCATGGTAATTCTCCTCCTCTGGTTCATTTTGCTCCCATCCATCTCAAGACTGGGAACTTCTAAAGTCCTCTCAGGTGTAGATATTCAATTACTCACTAACAGACCAGACAAAGAATCAAATTGAAACCATAAAACATTTAACTGGAACTGAAAGGAACAGCAGAGGAATGAGGAAGCCACAGCACACACATTGCTGAACCAGGGCAAGCTCATCCCCTTCCCCCTTGAGCAATTTGGGGAATGAAAAAGTCCTTCCAGCCTCCGGCCTCCAACAGGGAAGGCAGGTGCACTAGCCTTGTATGGCCAAAGGGAAGTGTTAATGGCCCACAGCAAACGCACCATCAGGGAAATTCACCTGCAGGTAACTTCATCTCCCCTCCCATGCTGGTTTTTGTTTTGGCTTATTGTGGGCTCTTGGTTCTGCCCTTTACAAAGTCCAGAGCTGACTAAAGCCTGGGAAGTATGCTCACTGGGCTACCAGGCCAGCTCCTTTCTCATGCCCTCACAGCCCCTGCATCTCTGCTGTGATTGGCTTGAGGCCCTACCACAGCCCCAGTGACTCCTGCCCTGTTTTGTGGGGTCTCCTGAGATCCTGGATACCATCAGCATGGTCTCAGATGCCCCTTGGGTCTCTGCAAATGGTCACAAACTCTAAAAGGAAATCTCAATTCATCCCAAATTCTCCCAGAAATCTCATCACCTTGATCCCAAGCTTCACTGCTGGGGTCCTTCTTGTGGAAAAGAAAGTCCTGGGAGCAGCTTTATGGAGGGATCCCTCTTGGGGCCGGCACTTGGGAAAGATCTCACCTGTTCCTTCCTGATTGCCCCAGTGGTCACTGTCCAGAGTGGTGTCTTGTGCCCCTCAGCTGGAGAAACATGGCGCTTGAAGGCGAAGGTCACCTCCAGCTGCTGCTGGGCCCTTTTCCACTGCCTTCCTCCAGGCAGGGAGGAAGTCCAAATGCCTGCCGAAGGAACGTTGTCTGGGAGGGCAGCCCTGGTGACCACACTTTGGGGGAGAGGGCTCGTCTTACGTCCTGGAAGAGACCCCAAGTGCACCTGGTGGGAGGAGATAGCGTAGATGAACCGCAGGACAAACTTGGTTGACTAATATGGGGCCAAAGCAGCAGGCGACGCTTCGCTTCAGCGACCTGTGACTGTCTTGGGCAAACGTGGAACCTGGCATGGTATGGGGGAGGTGGGCCGGGGGAGGGGAGGCAGCGTTCTCTTCGCCATTAAACAATATTTAATTTTCGGGTATTAATAATAGATTAATCTACTAATCAGAGCCGAGCTGTGACGTTCACAACCGTGCAAACAAGAGAACAATTCTGTATCTTGGCCCTTGCTTCTCCCCTGATGCTGCTCTGCGGGCGCGGAGCTAATTCATCTCCGCAGATCCGCCCCCAGTTAAGCATCTCCATTTGTTTCTCGCTTTTGTTGCCTGCCGCTCATCAAGAGGATGGCTAATGAAGCCCAATCCATCACGCTCCTCCGGGCTCCTGCAGCCAAAGGAGAGGAAGCTTTGTGGCCCCCGACAGCGTTTCTTCCACGTCCCTCTCACTTCTCCCGGGCCACCAGCGGTAAGGAGCTACGACCGTGAGCGCACTGTCCCTGGAAGGCTCGAGCGAACGCGGAGGGAAGACCTCCGGCTTCAAGCAGGAGGAGGGTCTTTTCCCCCGACTGCAGATCCGCCCCTGCCTGAAGGAAGGACCGGCGTGCTGGCGGACTGCGAGTCCACAAAGAGATGGGCGTGGGCTCGGCCTCCAGGACCGGAGTCTCCTTCTGCGGTTCGTGGGCTCCCGGCTCCCGTTCCCAGCCGCGCTCCAGGGCGCATTCTGAGCCCCCAGAGCAGGGTACCTGGTGACCTGAGGGTTGGAGGCGCCGCCTGATGCTGTGGCGGCTCCTTTCTTACAACGTCCATCACTAGAGATTGATCCCTCCGTAAAATCAATGAGACAGTAACATAAATTAGCTTTCACAAAAGGATATTCACTAATAAAGAGTGAGAGGTGCAGAGAAGAGAGGGCCTGGAGGCAGGAAAATCCATCCTCCTGAATTCAAAACTGGCCTCGAACACTTATTACCTGTGTGACCTTGGGCAAGTCATTTAGCCCCGCTTGCCTCGGTTTTCTCACCTGTAAATTGAGGATCCTGGAGAAGGAAAAGGCGAACACTCCAGGGTCTTTGCCAAAAAGACCGTAACTGGGTCATGAAGAGTCCGATACAACTGAAAATGACTGAACAACAAATTTAGTAATAAAATACAGCAAGAACCAAAAGACAAACGCTTTTGAAACCAGGAATGGGCCCTCCCTATTACCCTGGCCCCTGGCTTGAAGTGGTGATTCTCCAATATCCTCCTTGCCAAGTTCCCTTCTGGGGAAAGCAGAGACGCCAGGGAAGTGTTCTCTCACTTGGGAGATTCGGCATCTCAGTCTCTAGTTCAGTCCACTCCTGGGCTTCCTTGGCTGGCTCAGGTCTCAGGGCTGGCTCTTCACTTACTTGCCTGAGTCAGAACTAGAGCCACTAAACATTTAAACCCCTACTGTGTGCTAGGTATTGTGCTAAACACTAGGGATACAAACCAAGGCATACTTAAGGCGGTCCTTGCCCTCAGGAAGCTCGCAGTCTATGGAGAGGCGGAAGGGGCTGGGCAGTGTGGGGGACATGGGGGAAGGTGTGGGGCATGATGAAGTCCTGCATCTGGGAAGGGAAGTCATCTGAGGAGGTAAGCATTTCCGAATGTATTGCAGCCGCAGAATGAGGAGTTTCTGGTGAGCAGGAAATCTATGAGGTCACCCAGGTAGAGAATGAGGAGGTGACTTCCCAGGGAGCCCTCCCTAAATGGTAGATGGTGAAGGAGGAGCTCTCCACCCTCTCCAATCAGAGGAAGGGAGGGGCCCCAGCCACCACTGGCAGACTCTGCCTCGTGCTCCAGTTGTCGGGTCTCCCAGGCTCAGCCAAGCTCTTTAAGGTCCCAAAGTTGTAACTGGTCCGGCCTATCTCTCACGCTCATTCACTTAAGATATAAAAACAGACTAGATTCTACAGTGCAAGACATTCTCCAAGAGATAAATGGGCAAAGGACAGGAACAGTTTTCAAAGGCAAAAACCAAGCTATCAGCAATAATATGGAAAAAATCCAGGTCGCTAATAATGAAATAAATTCAAACTAAACCAAAATCCATTCCCCTGACCTCCGTGGCCCTCCGAACGGCAGAGACGGTAAAAGAGGAGAATGAGAGATGTGGGCGGGACACGGAAAATCAGCACTGGCGGGCCGAGCCAGCCCTTCTGGAAGGCCATCCAAAATCACGGAACTGCGAGACCCTCCGCCCGGCGGCGCGGAGCTACGGCCGCGAAGAGACGGCGGAAAGAAGAAAGGAAGCCTCCACTGTTTTGGCCTGACTCGGAGGCGCAAGCACAGCGGCGCCCAGAGCCAAGAAGGACCCGAGTTCAAATCCTCAGACACTCACTAGCCGTGTGACCCTGACCAAGTCTCGACCTCGGTTGGCCTCATTTTCCTCAAATATAAAGCCAGGATAATAATAGCGCCCGCCTCCCGGGTCTCTGTGAAGATCCCTTGGGATGATTATAAAATGCTCAGCACTTGTCCGGGGCAGACACTAAATAAATACTAGCTATTATAGGCTGTTACTAATTGGGGGAGTGGGAGCATCAACACTGCAAATTTTGGGAAATAAAGGAAACCATTTTAAAAATTTTCTCAAAATAATCAGCCCCATGGAGACACAAGACACACTGACACTGTATACACGGCAGCCCGATGAGAGCAAAGCCCCTCCCCGATTCAGTCTCACAGCAGCTCTTGGGGGCCTCCGACCCAATAAGGCTCTTCATCACAAGCTGAGCCAGCGGCCTCAGTCCCAGGCTACAGACCCATACTCTGAATCAGAGCCCCTCCATCCCACATTTCTGGAAGCAGGTTCACTGCCCTCCACGTGGCCAAGTAACAGGCAGAGAATATTGTCCATCTCCTAAAGAAACCCACACTGCCCACAACACAGACTGAGGCTAAGCACACACTGCCACCTGGCCCTGCCAGACTTTCACGCTCCTCCCTCCAGCTAGGTCACTGGTCTTCTCACTGTCCCTGGAAGATCCCTGACCACTCCTGCTCCAAGCATCCTCTCCTCCAGGGAGCTCACAGAAATCTCTCCTACTGCCAAAGTCTTTCCTAGAAGATGCATTGTCACACACAGCCTCAGATTGGGGTTCATTCCCTCATCTGCCCCTGTGCAGACAAACTGCCAGAGCCATGAGGGCAGACATGGGGGCCCACACTTCAGGGATTCCCAACAGCAGCAGCCTCCACCTGGCACCTGGCACCAGGCAGCGATCACTAGCACACCTGGAGAGAGTTGGTAGAGATGGGCAGACAGGACTCCATGGGCAGTATATATGGCAGGCTAGAGAAGAAGTCACATGACCTCCCTGGAGATGCCCAAGGGAAGAGCACTGGAGCGGTGCCCACCCACTGTAGCCAGGCAGCTATAGGTGACTCCCCAACAAAGCCAGGACTGATCCCTCCCATAGAGGACTGGGAAGGCATGTGACCAGGGATGACCAGGAAGCTGTGGGCAGGGTGGGCCTCCAGCTGTGGAAGGAAGAAGTGCCATGAGGGGGTTCCAAGGATGTGATTCATCCCTACCCCAGTCTCTGGGACCCCAAGTTCATCTTTATTCCAGGTGTTGTGGCCCCTCCCATGTTTCAGGAGGAGGGAGGATGAATCCAACTCAGGCAGGTTTTACTGGGGTTCCCCCTCTGAGGTCACAGGCCAATCAGCAGAACACCTGTGAAGTTTCCAAATCAAGAAGGAAGGAGGGAGTGCCAGGCAGGAGGGAGGGCTGCAGCCAGGGCACAAGGACAAACTAATCCTCCAGTAGGAATTAAGTGACCTTACAAGGTGAAGAGGTGTGAGGAAAAAGGACTTTCCCAGGAGGCTAGGCCCTCCCAGGCAGGGTTCTGGTAGAAGGAACTGAGTCCCCTGAAGTTCTAGCCCAGAGGCACTGATTGGAAGGGAGGGAGCAGGGCAAGGTGTCTTGAAGGGAAGGATTCACCCCATCACTGTCCTTTCAATGGAGGCATCTGGTGGCCCAACCCACAGAGCACTGGGGCTGGTATCCAGAAGACCCGAGTTCAAATCCAGCCTCAGACACTTCCTAGCTGGTGATGCTGTAAAGTAGGGATTGTCATAGCCCCCACCTCACAGGCCTGTTCTAGGATGAAACAAGTAAACACAGGCCTAAAAATACTAGGGAAGATCATTATTCCAGCCTGTACTAAATATGCTTTGTATTCAAATATTTACAAATGGACTGTCCCTTGCAGGCGAGCTGACCAAAACTCCTAGAGAAGGAGAACCAGCCAGTTCAGCTCAGCTGATCCCACCTTTGTCTGGATAGGAGCAAACCATGGCCCCATCTGAGGGTGAAGACGAAGTCTCCTCCCCCACCAAGACTGAGCCCAGACTGGCAGCCAAGGGCACAGAGGTCAAGGGGCCCTACCAGACACTCCAGGTAAAATGCCCCAAAAGCAAACACAGGGGCATATGGTGAGAAATAGCCTGGGAAGTACGTTCATATGGTTCAGGGTTAAGAGTCATGAGAGACCACTTACATTGTGACTACTGCTTCAAGAAAAGTCAATGAATTATCAACAGGAAGTAGTAAGGACTGGAGGGGGAGAGACAAGAGGCTGGCAGACCCACCTGCAGGTCCTTACAAGGGTCCAGGTGTGAAGGATGAGGGGGGGCAGGGTCGGAGCAGGGAGGGGAGGGTCGGTATTCTAGAAATGTCCCTGAGGTGAAATCCGAAAGGCTTGGCACCATATTGGATGGGAGGAGGGCCATGAGGGAGAGGGAGGAGTCCAGGATGTGAGGAGGGTGATGTCCTCCTAGGGAAGGATTTCAGGGACAGATAATGAATATGCTGGCCTCCCCGTTGGGGATGTCCAACAGGTAATTGGAGATGAGTCTGGGAGTCTGCAAAGAGACAGGGCTGGATAAGTAGGTGCTGGGGATGGCCAGCTTCTGATCAAACCACACACAATTAAGTTATCTTGTTACAGACCTGAAATGACTTGTTCCTGGTGTGGGAGCCACACCTGAATCAAGGCCTGGGATCTGTAGAGCGCCGACTTGTTGGGCAACAACCAAAATGAAATAAGCCGAACGAAACACACCAATCTTACAATTATGTAGTGGAAAAGGTCACTGAAGGGAAGTCAAACTCAGAGTAATTGAAAAATCAGTCCCAGGCCCAGAAAACAGATGATGCAGCGTCCCTCCATTAGAGAAGATGGTCTGCACCTCCCGTTCGCCATCACGGTAACTGGGAGGGTGTCCTTGTTCACACCTCGATGTTGAGAGAGGCATCTGGACCAGTCCCTTCACTGAATCCCCCTTAGATGCCTGAGGCTCAGACAGGAAAGGACTCGAGGGTGGGAAGGAGCAGCAGGACAGAGGTTTGACCCACTCCTCTGACCCAAAACCATTGTTCTCTTGACTGAATTGTACAGGTTGGATGTTCCTGGAGCCACATTGGCAGTGATGAGGACCAACCCCCAATTCTAAGAATGGAGGGGAAGAAATAAGGCATTCCAGGAAGGAGGGATAGCTCATGAATGCATAAAAATGGAAGGAACGTGGGATGTTGGAAATGACGAACCTGGCCACACCTGGCCAGGCTGAATCAGAGACAATGGGAAATAAAATTCAGTGTGATTCAGCATTCACTCAACGTACAGGTTGATGCAGAAACCACATTAGCAAACTATTTTCTTCATCTAGGATGACAGAATAATCACACAGGATCTCACCATCCTGAGATTTAAAGGTGTTTATGGAGGATGAAAGAAATGTCATCAATGAAAAGCAAGGGGGGAAGCTGCTGGCTGGACCAAATGCAGAGGGAGGACTCCCTTTGAAAGAGGCTCTCCTCTAAAACACCAAGGAAAGCATCCTCCTCCATCGACGGCACAGTGATTTAAGCCTTTATATTTCTTATCACAGTTCATTTCCGGACCCAAACTGTTCACCTCCCATTTGAAAACTAGTTCTTTATGCATCCATTTTAGGAGTTTCTGTTAAACTAAAGTTCTCTTTCTACTCTTTCCAGGCATCAACCTGTTTGTCTATGAAAAGAGTATCCATTTACCAGTTGATTCCATTCTTCTTTATACAAACAATTTTTCTCCCATTTGAGCACCAGCTTTTTGCACATGAAAGGACAGTACCCCATGCTTACATATGCACCTGCTGTCTCACCTGAGCTGCCTGGGGACCAGATCTTTTATGTTCTAGTCCCTGTGACCCAGAGTTAGCAGAGACCTTTGACCAAAAAGCTAAGGCCCAGATCCCCAGAGGCCTCACCATGCCCATGACTGCACTGGTGCAGCTGAGTAGGAAATGCCCCTCCAGCATACAGGAGTGAGGCTTGAAGGCAGAGCTCCAGGAAAACAGGTTGATTCCACAAATGGTCAGTGCCCCTGAAACCCTGGGCACCCAGCCTCCTGGCAGGAATCTCTGCACCTGCTTCTTTACTCAATTCGTCCCTTGGAGATTAGCCCTGTGAACAAGCCCCGAGGCAAGTGAGTCCTGACACTAACAATTCAAACCTATCCCTGCCCCTCTCCCCAGCCCAGGTGTTTGCATTGGAGGACTGGTCCTCCTAGACAAGACTAAATGTCCTTTCCTACCATCACCAGAATGATGCACCTTGGTCCAGAGGAAGAGAAAAACCATCAGCCACCACAATATTGTTCATAAAATTTCTCATTTCCCAGAAGCCTAAGGCTCCTCAGGGCCAGAGTCTGGGGCTGATGTTTGCCCACGTGCTGGCTTTGTCCCAAGCTGAGCAGTCAACATAAAAGGCCCATGCTGGACCTAGTCTACAGGCCGGGCAGAGGCCAGCCCACACGGATGCTCAGCATCACTGAACTGAACTGGGCATCTCCAAGTATGTCTGGGAGCATTTTTCCATTTCGCAGGCACTGCTGCCACCTGCAATTAAGGAAATCGTATCCTGGTTAGCCTTCTAATTGCATAATTACCTCTTTAGAATAATAACCCCATCCAGGTGTTGTATAAAATAAAACAGCAAGGGAAATTAATTTCAATTAGAAGGGGAAAAATACAAATTGAAGTGGAGTTGTGGAAAGAAAAGAGAAAACAACACATTTCTTTGATTGCATTTCATTCTGATAATTAAACTCCTGCAATGGGCCTGGGCCACAGGCACAGCGCCCCTTAGTGACTGACACTAAAAAGACATGTGTGCAGGTACTTCCACAAGGCCTTCCAGGCAGCCAGCACCTGGGGGCAGGAAGGGGCAGCAGGGACCAGAGACGCAGAGAGAGTCAAAAGCTAGACAAGGACTCCGGAGCCAGCCAACGACCAGTCAATAAGCCTTTCTTTATAAGGGCCTATCATGTGGTAGGCTCAGTGCTGTGTGCCATAGAGGGACTGGAAAGAAACAGAGACAAAGAAGACAGAGACAGTCAGAAAGACAAAGGCAGGCAGAAAGACAGAGACAGAGAGAGAGAGAGGGTAGAGGAAGGGAAGGAAGGGAGGGAGAGGAGAGGAGAAGGGAGGGGAGGAGAGGGAAAGAGAACAGGAGCCATAAAGGAGAGAGAGAGGGAGAGAAAGACCCAGAGAAATGGATCCTTGACAGGAGACAGAAGTTTTTGAGGGGCAGTAGATCCAGAGAGAGGCTGTGGGGCATAATACTGCTAAGAAGTACAGCTGAAGACTCAAAGAACACCAAAGAGTTTAAAGCAAGACTGGGGAGGTTGGGACGTTTGGAGTCGTGACCACCGCTTGTCACCTTGGCTTTTTCTTGGGGGGGGGGGGGGCCTCCAGCTGATCTCTTCTCAGACTCCAATGAAAGACTCATTAGTCAGTACACATTATTTAAGCATCATTAGTGCCAGGTGCTGGGACTACAGCTTACATACAAAGAAAAGGGGAATAGACCCTGCCTTCGAGTGCCCCCAGTCTGTATAAACAAGATTCCTCGGGTCCCCAAGACTCCCATGAAAAGGATAAAGGCAACTGCCTGGCCCCTGAGGTTGGGGGCCTTTCATTCTAGGACTTCTCCCTTAGGTGTCCCTGAATCTCCACCAAACCCGTCCCACAAGCCCATCTTTCTGCATCTGCTGCCTCCATTCAGCGGCCACCATCCCCATCTCCTGGGCAGCTCCCCATCAGCAGGGGCTCCACGCCTCTTCATCCTCATCATTTTTAATCGGCCGATGCTTCACCGGATGGCATACCAGGAAGGTGCTGGGGAAAGCAGGTTCCCTCCTGACAAAGCCATTTTCTCTAGCACCAGGAGGTGGGAGGAGGTGGGGCCAACAGCCCAACTTGGCTCTTGTTTTCTTGGATGCAAAGTTACAAACAATGTTTAGAACAGAGCTAGAAGCCTGTGAGGCAGAGACAGGAACAGAGCTAGCAGCTGGGAGGCCTTGGTGAGATCAGCAGCAGTGAGGTGCCCCTAATGCACAGGCTTCAGAAACACTCCTCTCCAGGGTCAGATGGGTCCCAGGCCAGCTGCAGGTGACGTATTCTCCAGGGTTCTCCTGTTGCCCCATTCCCAGGAGCCCCCTACAGGCATCACCATGAGTGCCCAGATGGCCCTCCTTGTGTACATACCTGTCCCAGCCTGACCCTGCTCACCGGGGATGCCCAGGGCTTAACCAGGGCCCCTAGAAGGGTCTGAGAGACCATCTAGTCAATGCCCTCATTTCACAGCTAGGCAGTGACTCATCCACGGAAAGGAGTCTGTCGATAGCTAGGATGTGAACCACAAAAGGCAACTCCAAAGTAGCCCTCTTTCCCACCACATTATGTTTTCCCTTCACTACAATGCCAGAACAAAGACCATCTTTCTGAGAGGGAGCTATTTGGGGGGAATTTCCAGGCACCAAAGTCTCAGGATGAGGGACTCCATTAGTGGCTCTGCTAAGAAAGGAACAGAATTCCATCTTGGAAATTCCCAGATTGCCCTTCTTAGAGGATCCTCAGCTACCCTTGACTTCCCAGGCAAACTCAGGCAATTGGACCCTGGGGAATCCAGTCTTTGGGCACTTTTGAACAGCTCACTGAGTTAGTTTAGGGAAGGGGCTCACAAAGGGAATGTTACTGTGAATGAGGTCAATGTAGCAAGGGGCTTCAGAATACCTTTTGTCCAGTTACGGCCATCCCTCCTGACCTGTCCCCAGCATGCTTTGCACTATCACTCATTGGACCCCTCTCAGATGTCTCCATCCCTCCACTCATGCAGTCATCTTCAGGCCCTCCTCCCCTCCAACTGGGGCCCCTGCCTCAGTCTCTCCCCTCCCCATTGTAGCCTCCACTCCATTGATAAAGGGACTCTCCAAAGGGCCACTTGGACCACATCCACCTCATGCCCCATAAGCTCTAGTGGTCTGGGAATGGGCTGTCTGTCTGTAAACACAGAGGGTCATACCAATAAGCTAAAGTTTGGTGACGGATTCACTAAAAACAGTGACTCTTCTGTGAAAGCTCTCCCTGCAGGCACCTTCTTCCATTTGGCTCCCCTGGCACATGTGAAATGACTTCACCAACAGACCCTGGACTTGTGCCCCATCTCCAGGCACACGTGCACAGGTACAGGCACACACTCCACATCAGCTCCCTTCTCCACCAAAGGGCTACCTAGTCAGGTGTCCAAGGAGTCGTAAGGGCCCTCAGATCAGCCAGTTGGGCAGCTCCCAGAGGCAGGACCATGGGCCTTTCTGCAGTGTTGAGTGACACAAAGACCAACACAAGAGCAGAGGACTCCCGAGGATGCCTGCTGCCCGCCTCCAGAGAGTTCAAGGATCCAGAAAGCACACGGAAACAGATTTTCTGTTTATAACATGGTCAGTTTGGGAATTTATAAATGTAATGACTTGTTTTCCTAGTTTCCTCAGTGACAGAGAAGGGGATGGGAGGGAGAGAATACAGACCTGAAAACAGAAGAAAACTGAATTTTTAAAAATGTACCTAGGACTCTGCTTCTGACATTCAAGGCCCACCACAATCTGCCTCCATGCCACTTTTCCATGTGCATCACAACCCTTTTCATCAGAGGCAAACTGGACTGTACTCTGTCCTTAGCTCTCTTCACCTCTGTCGCATCTGCCAAGTCCCCTTGACTGCTCACATACTGTGGGGCTTCTCCCTCCCACTCGCATCATGCTTATTTGTCTGACCCCCTCTCCCTTCCCCACAAAAATAGAATGTATGCTCCACAAAGAAGGGAGGCCTGCAGCTCAGCTTGCTCTGTGTCCCCAGGGCAGAGTGGCCAGCATTTTTGCAGCCCCTATGAACTGAATGAATTGTTTTCTAAATGTCTTAGGAGGTCACACTCACATGGTTTCATCAGTAGTAGGCCTTCTGAGTTAGGAAACTCACCCCCCCCCCCCCATGAGTGTAGATCGAATCCTACAGTCCTAGGGAGCTGTCCAGGAGAACTTGGAGGTGAAGTGATCAGCCAGGGTGCACCAGAGGCAAGACTCCTCTACTGAGTCCAGGCAAACTAGTGTAACACAGAGATGTGGCACACTGGAGCGGGTTACCTCCAATACTATCACTGGGTTGAACACAGTACAGGTAGCCCCTCTTTCCCCTGACCCCAGACCCCCAGAGGTCAGGCCAGGGCTGTGCTCCCTCCTCCCTGAGCAGGGACATAACCCAGAATGGGATTGGGCATCATTGGCTCCCCTGCACACCCGCCTCAGGGAGGGTCTTGCCTAGAGGCGAGCTGTTTGGAGCGCTGTTACGGACACAGTTGCTTGGATACGGGCCCCCCCCCCCCTTTTCTAAAAATATAGCTGTTTGTGCTCCAGGGAAAACATAGAAACAAGCCACAGGCAGACACCTTTGGAAGCTTGGGGAAGATTCATCTGAAATTCGTTTTGGAGTCACAGAAACCAAGAGAAAAGTGTTGCTACAGGGTCTCAAGGTGGTTCACTCCCCAGGCTTGGTGAGAAGACAGAGCAGGTGAGGCGCTGCTGCAGGCTCCCACTCCTCACCTGGCAGAGCCAGCTAGGAGCCTTGTTGTGACAAGGTCAAGGCCAGAGAGTAGGCTCACAGTAGTGGAAGCAAGCCTGTCTCCTCCCCGGTCTCCTCATTCGCCCACAATGGCTAGACTTCAGGAGTCATTCATTGGGTGCTTCTACCACATAGTAGGTCAGTCACCACACAGCTGTAGGAGGAAGCCAAGGTGCTTGGCTGGATACCCCGTGAGAGTCGAACCTGAGTTCTCTGGCCTCCTCAGTTCACAAAAACATCCAGCCCAGCTCCCCTTATCCTAGACCCTGACACTTTCTTTGGCCACGGGGGTCAGTCCTGACACCTCCCCCACCTGAATTTTTTTTTCTCAGTTGCTGGACACCCTGTTTGATGCTGACTGTCCGTTTCGCCCATCCCTCCTAGTCTGTCCCTGGCATGCTCAGCACACTCACTCACTGCCCATGGGCAATCAACCATCTTGTAGCTGCCTTTATCCCTCCACTCATGAAGTCATCTTCAGGCCTTCCTCCCCTCCAACTGGTGCCCCTGCCTCAGTCTGTCCCTCTCCAATCTAACCTCCACTCCAATGCCAAAGGGATTCTCCCAAGGTCCACTTGGACCACATCCACCTCATGCCCTATAAGCTCCAGGGGCTCCCTGTCAGTCGCCTCCAGGATGAAACAGCAAGGCCTGTTTGGCAGCTAAAGCCACAACACGCACACACTCACGCACAACACACCACACCACATTCACACAACACACACACAACACTCACAACAGTCACAAACACACCACTCCCACACACACTCACACATTACACATTCACACACCACACACACTCACAACACACAACACACTCACAAACACACCATACACATTTGCCATACACATATACAACACACAAACCACTCACACACACACCACTCACACACTCTCACCACTTACACACACACACACCACTCACACAACACACAAACACGCCTCACACACACCACACACACTCACATATCACATATTCACACACACCACACACTCACAACACACACAATACACTCACAAACATACCACACATACTCACTACACACATATACAACACATGCACCACTCACATATGCACCACTCACAAACATTACACTCACAAATATACCACACACCACTCACACACACACACACACCGCTCAACTCACACATTCACATACACACCACTCACACACTCTCACCATTCACACTCTCACTCACACACACCACTCACACACTCTTACTCTCACACACACACCACTCTCACCACTCACATACACACACCACTCATACACACTCACCACTCACACATACCACCCACACACTCACATACACACACCACTCACACACACACACCACTCACACACACACACCACTCACACACACACCACTCATTCACACAACCGCTCACACACACACCACTCACACACTCTCACCACTCACACTCACACCCCACTCACACACTCTCATTCTCACACACACCACACACACACACACACACACACACACCCCTCACCTGTGCAGGCGGCACCCTCGGCTCCTCTCCATGCCCTCTTTGCTCTCCATATCCTGTGCCTTTCCCCGGGCTGTGCCCCTTGCTTTTCTTTTCTTTTTCTTTTTTTTAAATTTTTTAACATATTTATTTAAAGTTTTGAATTCTAAATTCTCTCCCTCCCTCCCTTCCTCCTTGAGACAGTAAGCAATCAGAAACAGGTTATGCGTGTGCAATTATGTAAAACATTTCCACATTAGTCATTTTGTACAATAAGACTTGAATGAAAGAAAAAATTAAAAGTTAAAAGAGCCCATTTCGGTGTGTATTCAGACAACATCAGCTCTTTCTCTGGAGGTGGGACCTAACACAGCCTGGAGTCCGCTGGTCCATCCTTGGAGGCCCGGGATTAGCCTCCTACCACGAAGAAGCCTCTGGAGGCTTTAGGAAAGGGCTTTCATCCAAGTCATTGATAACCAGGGGCTACTGGTACAATGAAAGCACCTCAGTCTTCCACCATCTTCCGGTGGTCTGCAATCCCAGGCCCCCATCCCAAATTCTGGGCCTGCGGCTGCAGCCTGGCCTGGCTTCCTGGATTCCTCTGCTCCCCAGAGCCTAGCCCCAGGCTCTAAGCTGACCCTAATGCCCACTTCCCATTCTTCACCCTCCCCAATTCATCTGCTCAGGGGACAGGCAGCCTTCCCTTTCTCTGACCAGAGAGGACAGAGAGTGAGGTGGGAGACCTGAACTCCTCCCGCTGCCACAAGCAGTGAATCAAGGCTCCATGGGGCAAGTCTGAGGACACATGTGTCTGAGCCTACTTCTGAGGGGACAGGTGGGGGAGGGGGTCTGTTATCTCCCCCAGGGGACCAACAGGTGCTCAGGATTGAGGCTACAATGGTCCTTTCCGGGGGAAAGAAGAGAGGGACCCAAGTCAGGAGCTAAGAAGGTGAAAAGGCCAGGCCAGACCAGGAGCCCAAGGGACTGAGACAGAAATCAATATGCCAGAGGTCAGATCTCAGGCCACAGTGGTCAGCGGGGGATCAGAAGGAAGACAGTACTAGCAAGCCTTAGGCTCCTGCCTCTGCCTCCCAGGCTGAGGCAGCCCCAGCAGCACCTGCCTTGCCACACCCAATCTGAGGCATGGTGTCCATCTGAGGTTTGCTGCACAGACCTTCCTGATGCAGCCACTGATGAGACCAGAGGTTGGGCAGTAGGATAGGGCCACAGCACACGAGGGAGCCAAAGTGGGGAAGGGGGAGGTGTGTGAAGGTGCCAGCGCAGGGTCTGATGTCAGTCAAGTCCAGAAAGTCCAAAGCAGAACCATTGTCCTGGATGGACATTTTCATTCCTAAAAGGAGTAGGAAAAGAACTTTGAATATAAACTGTATGCATGTGTTACATACATACATACGTGTACAGTTACACACATATATGTGGAGAAGCACAGTTTTAAGGTGTGGTTTGTGCAGTTTTTTATAGTAGCTAAGAACTGGACATTGAGGAAATGTCCATCAATGGAGAGATGGCTGAACAAGTTGTGGGATGTGACTGTGATGGAATATTACTGTGCTGTAAGAAACAATGAGGGGGGTGGTTTTGGAAAACCCTAAGATTTATATGAACAATATGAAAGCAAGTGAGTAGAATCAAGAGAATCAATGTACACAGTAACAGTAACATTGTAATAATAAACTTTGAAAGACTTCATTACTCTGATCAATACAATGATTCGTCACAATTCCAAAGTATTCATAATGAAACTTTTTATGCACCTTCAGAAAGAGAGCTAGTGGGCCCAGAATACAGACTGAAGCATATTTTTTCTTTCTTTTTTTTTTGCAGAACATGGCTAATGCAGAAATGTTTTGCATGACTTTATACGTATAATGATATTGCATTTCTAGCCTTTGCAATAAGTGGGGGAGGGGTACAAGGAAGGAGAGACTTTGGAACTGAAAATAAAATGTTTTTTAAAGGAAGGAAAACCAGAGTGGGCTTTAGTATCATGGGAAGCAGGACCAAGTCTATTTGCCAGCTCAAGAATCCACCTAAGACTGTGTCTTGAGCTTCACTCTGACCAAGCATCACAGTATCTGGGTGAGCCAGTAATTGGCTGGGCTTATTGGAATGGCCCAGAGATGGCCAATCTGATGAGTTTGGCTCCAGTTTCAAGAGAAGCGCCATTCACATGAAGAGCTAACACCTGCTAAACATCCTGTTGAGGGTAATTAAGAACTCCAAGAGCTTGGGGAGGCTGCTTTTGAGTAGAGAGAAGAGGGTTTCCCAACTGAAGAACAGGAAGGACCAACGGCCAGGTAGTGAGACTCCCAAATGGACTAAAGCCTGCAGACAAGAGGTGGGAACTACTCCCCCTTCCCCCCCCCACATGGGTGCTTCCTTCCTGTCCCTGTGACCATGGGCACACCTTCACATCACCAGAGATCGAACGCATAAGGAAGAGGGGGGTCAGAGTGCACATTGATGCGGTGTTTTAGGTTTGCAAAGTACAACTATTGCCTCATTTTAACCTCACAACTCTGAGAGATTGGTGCTATGGTTAACTGCATTTGGCAGATGAGGAAACTGAGACAGAAGTCAAAGTGCTTCTTCCAGGATCACACAGCTAATAAGAGTCTACAGTCATATTTGAACTCAGGCCTTCTAACTTTAAGCCCAGTGGTTATGACCTAAAGTTGTCCTTATCAAGAGAGGCTGATTATGTCAATATGCTTACATGGGTTTGTTACCTTGTGAGTGGCTCAGATGAAATGGGGTTGTATGGATTCCCCCCTCAGGGTTACCCCAGGACCCTGACAGAGGCTGAGTGTGACCATAAGGTAGTGGTCTACCTCTGAGGACTGGGACCTGATGGTATGAGAGCAGGGAGGAGTGAGTTTGCTGTAGCCAATGGGAGAGGACACTGGACAGTTCCACAGGCATCCCCCTTAGATCCCAGGCTCCTACAGTCTCTCCCAGCAATGGGGTCTGTGATCCTGAGATTCAGATTCATTCTTACTATAATATTCCAGGAAGGGGCAGACAAGAGGCTGAGAGCCGGGTCTTTGCCCCAGAAGGCATTCCTTCCAGCCACACCATCAAGGTCTTTTCAAGGATCTTCTGGGGTCTGATCTCCAAGCCCTGCCTCCTGCCACCATGGGCAAGATTCAAGCCAAGGACCTATTCAACATTCCCAGGCTCCCCCACTTTAAGACAGAAGACAGGGCAGACAGCGGGCATAAAGGCCTCAACACTGAAGGCCCACATCTGAGGAGAGACCATTATGCTGACAGGACCCCAAGCTGACCCAGTCTCTCCGTTCCTTGCCTCTAAGTGTATCCTTCACGACAAGGCCAGTGGGGCCATACACAAACAGCTCAGGTGAGTGGTGGGCCTGCCCAGGAGCCTCACAGCCTCCCACTTTGAGGTATTCAGGCTGGGCAATGCCTTCCTGAGGCCAGAGCCTCACCATCCCAGCCTGCTAGGGACATTTGACACATACCTGTGGCATGTTTTATAAACAGCACTTTAAGAAAGAACTCCAAATGATCAAGTCGGCTGCCCTGTGAGGGGTCACCATCTCGTCCCACCCCCATGCCCTCTGGCCGCTGATTCCCTGTGCTACCTGCCTCCCTGCCTCCACCTGCCAGGGGCCACCTACCCGCCTATGGAGAGGGATCTGTGCTCTGCCAACTCCGTGGGGCTTTCAGCATTCCTCCAGATTACTGACACAGACCTCCATCCATGCTAATTATGTACAGCTTCTCTTACAAAGAGTAGTTTCCATGGCAACGTCAGAGCCAGCCCCGGTGCCACCAATGCTGGGCTATAAGAATGACGTGCCTCAGCCCGAACGATGCGACTCACTTTTATCCAAGTCTATTTATAGCAGAGAGTAATTAATCTCTGCACGTCCCATTCCATTGAGAAGGTCCCACAGATGATTAACACAAGGCCTCATTATCCCTGTCCCTCTGATTCCAACAATTTTGTTACCTTCTGATAATTCTCAAGTCCCACTGATGCATCCTCACAGGTACAGAGAAGCCACGCAATGCACTCTAGGTCAATGTCAGAAATGGCCCCACGTGCTCCTGTGGCTGCTGGGCCCACATGCCAGGCACCCATAGCCAGAACGCAAGAAAGTCAGCAAAGAAGCCTGTGGCACCCTCAAAAGACCATGGCAAGTCCCACGAGGTGAAGAGGCCAATGTGCAAGGTGTGATGGGACATGGAACTAGCCAGTCTTCTCTGAGAAGTGTTGGAGAGCCCAAGCTGGAGCCCCAATCCATCAGCATCTCCCCATCCAAAGGAGCTCTTATTCCACGAGCTTCCAAAGAGCTAGGCTCTGCCTTCCTTCCCCCTAACACTAGCAAGACTTTAAGCAAGTACAGCAAAGGCATCCCATTATCCCTCGCTCTCCCCACAGAATCAGCCCATCACCTTCTCTGATCATGCACTTCCCCCCACCCTTCACATTTACTAGGAGTCAGTCCTCATAGGCCACCTGCACACATTACGAGCCTTGCCATCGTCCTTTGTGTGATGGTAGTCCTTAGGTTTCCAGAGACAAGGATGGTCCCTGGCTCCCAGTCATAACAATCCTGGTAGAGCGTCAGTATTAAGAAGCCATCTTTTTGCTTCTAAGTTTGATACCATCAGAGAGGCTTTGCAATTTCCCAGAGACAGTGCTGCCAATTCTCCTCTCCCTGATTAATCCTGAGATTTACTGATGACCAGTCCACATAGACACATTGATGGACAGACCCTGCAAGTGATTTGCATATCACAATCTGGGCAATAGATGCTCTCTTCTTCCACTTGGTTTTTCCTGTGTGGTCAGGTCAAATGTTCTTGAGTATTTAAAGATCTCTTCAAGGAGGTTCTGTAATGCTCCAAAGTCTGACCCAACCAACATAATGTCATCTGTAGAGAGCAGTCTGGAGGACCTTACCATCCCCAGAGAATCTCCCTTCCACTTGAGATCTGTGCGTTGCCTCCTCTCAGTAGTAAGCTCCTTGGGTGCCCACTGGCAGCAGAATAGTTATCAGAATGTACGTGCAGCCCAGGAGACCTGAATTGGAGCCTTACCTCTCAGTCATGCTGTAGTGGAACAGACCTCTCTGCCTCAGTTTACTCACCTGTAAAATGGAGATCACATCTACCTCACAGATGGAGCAAGATGACACACATAAAAAGATGTGACAACCTGAAAATGGGTATGACTATGGACATGACTAGCTCTGTGCCTAACCTGATATCTCTGATCTGACAAGGCTCACTCTATTACTTTTCTCTCAAGAACATTGAATAACTGTGATTGTGAATTGCAGACTCCTTGTTGGAAGAGAACCTTGGCGATGCCTTTCTATGCCCCTGAATTAAAACACTTTCTTATTCTTTGTGTGATCCCTGAGATACCAAGGGAGCTCCTTGGAACTCATGAACATCATACCCACAGGGACCATGGCTGTTTGGCTATTTTCCTGAAAGGAAGCACCCCTTTGATGTCTAGCTTTGATCTACCACAAGGAGCATTCTCTGTATTTTTCAGCCAACTGGCTGATGGTGAAGATGTGGTTTGCTGTGAAGAACAGTTGGTGAAAGCCAGTCAGCTTTTCACTAATATCCTCATTGAGGGTGTCCTCAATCTGTGTGCAGATGATTCTAATGAAAAATGTATAAATACAGAAGGGAAAGGAGGTTTTTATAGATCCATAGCTACTGATGTTCTCTGGCTTAATAAGGTCCAAGATGGTTTAAATTTACCTTTTATCATTTTGAACTTGAAAAATATCAAGAACTATGAACATTTCCCCATTCAAAGAACAGGGAGAAAAGACTGCATATGAAATCATGACTCTCCAATATCTTTTTAAATGGTATTTCCACCACTGCCCTGCTTCCTTCAGTTATATTCTGTGTATTTTAAATGAGTCATTGCCCAGGCTCTTTTCCACAACCTTCTCTTCCCTCTCCTTCAGATCCTTGTGCATGATTCTTCAAAGTCTGCAGAACTGTGTCACCTGCATGGAGTTCCATGATGTCCTCTATGTGCATTTACTCTTGGTCAGCTGCTTTCCCAACTTTGTTCCTTTGAACGTGGCTCCTGTTCCCTGCACAAGCACATCAAGGCCTGTAATGTTAGGCTCTAAAGGGGTGGCTAGGTGGCACAGTAAGTAAAGCACCGGAGGACCTGAGTTCAAAACCGGCCTCAGACACTTAACACAAAAAACTAGCCACGTGACCTTGAGCAAGTCACTTAACCCCAATTGCCCTCCAAAAAAAAAAGCAAAAAAAAAAAAAAAAAAGAAGAAATTATAAAAAAAAATGTTAGGCTCTAAAGCTGATGGACCTGTTACCCTTGGTGGTGACAAAGTTTGGACACTTTTGCAGATTTTTTTTCCATCTTTCTCCTTGGCTGTCTTGTTCACCTTCCTGGGATTTTCCTCCTTAAATGCCAGAGGAATGGCTTAGCTTGGCTGGGTCTCTCACCAAGTTTTCTTTAAACAAGCTTCACCCTCCACTATCTCTGCTTTCTCTCTGTGATGATAGCACATTTTCTCTTCCATCGTCCTTCTCCCTGCAGTCTTACAAAGGAGGTGACTCCAAGCTAGACTTGGTTTTTGGCTGTAGTATTCCCTCTCCAAAAGTGAGTCAAGGGTGTGCTACAGCCTTTTAGAGGGTGTCTGGTGCCTTAAGAAGTGATTATCAACTGGGTCTATATCCTTGCTTCATTTTTCATCAATAACTTATTTAAATAGGTAAGAATCGAGTTGCTTCAGCTGTGTGCTGAGCCTGTTTTCTCATTTTTATTCTTCCTCCGAAGTTTATACCTCTCCTTGCTCATTGATTGACTTGCTTTAACAAGCTGGTGCTTTGCATAAACAGCTGAGTCAGAAATGATTCTCCACATAAGCAACATTATTGTCATGGTCGCCTTTTTTCAAATATTTAGTGTGTGCTGTGATATAGAATGGCCAAATATCTCATGGAAGGATGGTCTTTGTTGCCCCACCTGTCTCCCTCCCAGACACCCTATGGGTTACTCTCCTGTTCGGCTTTCTGGTCCCATCTGTAGAAAGAATGTCCAGATTGACAGGACTCACTCCATCTCACAGCATAGCCTTCCTTTCAGCCCTCAAAATAACCTTGTTAGAGTTTGTTGATGGTCTAGAAATGGGGGGGGGGGCTTTTTTCCCCAGTCCTCTGCCATGATCAGGGCAGAAGAGGAAGAGTGTCACAAGGGGCTGAGGACCTTTTTGCATTCTTTGTTAAATTAAAAAGGTAAAAAAAAAAATTCATCATGTGACCGGCCTCCTGGCCTTAACAAGATTAGTCCTTGGAAAATAGACTCTGTGTGTTGCCAGGACCCTCCTCAAATCTTCTCCACTGGGAAAGAAGCTTCCAGAATTTCCACGCTAGAGTAGGACTTCATGGAGGACAGTCTGATGCACACCCTTGATTTTTGGAGAGTAGATTTCATTTAGAGAAAGGATAAGTAGCATCCCATGGCCTAAAATTCTCTTTAAAATACATCTTTGGTGTCTTTTATCTTCATGTCAGAGGCCTCTCCATCCACTCACCCACGCCCCGGCAGATGGAAGCCTCTCTTGGATGGAGGAAGACGAGGAAGCCAAAAGCCCCGCTGGAGTGGTCATGCTGATATTGCAATGGCACTGGTGCTGTGGCACAGGGTTCGTCCTCTGTTCACTGGACCTTCCTTGGCTTCCCCACCACTTTCTCACAGTCTCACGTCCTTCCCCAGCTTCTATTCACTTACCTCCATGTCATCATTGGGGCTCTTATCTCACCCTCTTCATTTGTGAAGAGCTTCCTACATTGTTCTGCATTCCTTGGTCTTTTCTAAATAGTTTCTGCATTTACCTTCGCCTACCATGGCCTTTTCAAGTATCCCCCAGTCACTGGGCACCTATGCTGTTTCCAATTCTTTCCTACCATAAGGAGAACTTATTGTACCATAAATATTCTGTGACGATTGGACCTTTGGTTCTGTCTTTGAGTACCTTGGATTTGTTTTATGCCTAGTCTGGGATTGCTGAGTCAAAGGCCATGGATGGTTGAGTCATTTTTCTTACACAATTCCAAACCCAAATTCGGAATGGTCAGACCAATGCCTGGCTTCCCCAACAGCGCATCAGGTCCTGTCTTCCTGCAGCACCAGCAAAAGGGAGTCTTCCCATCTTTCAACGTCTGGGCCAATTTACATAGCACGAGGACTGTGACCCCCACGGGCTCCTCATTTCAGGCTGCAAGTTCCCCACATGAAGCAACGACCACCTCTGAAGAGGTGGCCCTTTTACCCTCCTTCTTCTGGACAGCTAAACGCGCCCACGCTCCAACCAGCCCATCTTTCTCTTTCCAGAGCACAGTCTGTGGCTACACCCTACGGTGCGGGGAGCAGCTGCTGCTAAGCCACCGGGGCGGGGAAATCAAACCACTCCAACTGCCTCCAAGGGCCTCTTGGACACCTCAACCTGGGTGTCCCTACAAACATTTTAAACTCAACATGTCAGAAACCGAACTTGTGATCTTCCCTCCCCTTTTTCTGACTTTTCTCTTACTGCCTAGAGGGGTGCCATACTCCAATCACCCAGGAGAGTCTTCACTCTCACCCACCATAACCAATCAGTCACCAAGTCCTGTCAATACACATCTCTCATATAATGCCCCTCCTCGCCTCTGACCCTGCCCCCACCCCCTGGC
>CM053590.1:724025-752097 GCA_028646515.1 Pseudochirops corinnae | reverse complement strand
GCACAGGCCCCACCACGGCCCCTCCCCCCCTCCAGGACCCAACACGAATGCTCGGCCCGGCCTTCAAGCCCTTCGTGCCCCGCCCCCTTCTCCAGGCCTCTTACACCCCAGTGCCCCGAGAGTCCTCTTTGATCCCGGGACGGCCCGCACGCGGCGGCATCTGTGGGCTCGGCCCTCCCCCGGGCCCAGAATACTCTCCCTCCCCAACGTGCGCACTGGCGGCCTCTCTCTGGAGCCCATCCTGGCGCACCCCGCCTGCATCTCGGGCGCTCAGGCCGCACGCGCTGGCCGGGGCCCGGACTGTTCCGGGCCTTTCTCCGGGGTCCAGCGCTCGCCCGGCACGCAGCAGGCGCTTAATCAAAGCCGGCGGCCATGAGCTTCGGACCGAGCCAGGCTCAGCCCGCAGCTCCCGCTCTTCAGCCGGGCCGGGGCCCGGCCTGGGGAAGGGGACGCCCCTCTGTGAAAGCCGGGCAGGGAGGGGGAGAGGCGGCCAGGCCCGGCCCGCTCCCAGGAAAAGCGGGCGTAGCCGGGGCTCAGCTAAGAGCCAGAGGCCGGGGGGCCTGCTCTAGCCCCCGGGAGGGCGTGGGGAGGGGGCGAGGGGGGGGGGGGGTTGAAGACCTTCCCTGCCGCTGATAGGCTGCGTGAAGTCACGTGGAGCCCGTGGTGGGAGGAGCTTGCGCGGAGCAGCTTGCGGAGGGAGGTTCCGTGCAGCCCGGCCAAGGCTCCTGGGCCCTCAAAGCGAGGCCGCCATGAGGGCGAGCGAAGGCGTGAAGGCTTCCCAGCCTGCGCTCTGCCGGCACAGGGGCAGGAGGCCTGCGGGAGCCGCCTTAGTTAAAGGAGTCAGGCACCTGTTTATGGAATAATCCAGTGTAACCTGTGCCCATTATGCTAACGAGCTGAGTCAGGGCGGGGTCGGCGCTTAAAGGGACAGGCACTTTTCACATCACCTGCGCAGGCGTATTGCCCAGAATGTACTGGGACACGGGGGGGGGGGGGGCCGCGCGGAGGCGGGGCGTGGGGCTTGAACCGTCCTGACCCATCGGTGAGCATGTGACCAGATAGATGCCGGAACCCACACGTGTCGAAGCTAACGCAGATCCCCTGCGGAGCACACACGCACATACGAGCTGAGGCCACGCAGACGCCCGCACACACTGAACCCGTGACGGGAGGAGAGAGGAGCGTGGTGGGGGGCGCTGCCCCTGAGCTGGGGAGAACTGGGCTCCAGCGCTCGCTCCCCAGAGATCCCACCCTGAGATGCCTCAGTCGCTTAGACCAGAGTGTGAAGGACTTCTGGCAGAGCAGGGCGTCCAGCATGGAGGAGGGGCCTGACCAGGGCTTGCAGCTCTTTGAAGAGTGGATCCCCTCCCCCCGCAGAACCCCCAAGCTGTGCCTCTTTCGGGGGGAGCCGGGCCCTTTCCGTAAACGCGCCTTGTTCTCAGGCCACCCATGAATGTGGCTCAGAAGTCTCGAGGCTGGGACTGAGCGCGCTTAGGAAAAGGCCGAGGGGCCGGAGACCCTCCCCTCCTCTCTCCTGGGGGCTCGCTGCCCCCTCCCCAAAAACCTGAGGCTCTGCCCCACTTCCTTCCTCGGCCACTTCCACCGCCCCCCTCAACGGCCAAGCAGCTCGGCGGGGGAGGGGGGGTCAGCCCAGGCCTAGGGGCATCGAGCCCCCGCTGTGCAGCAGAAGGAGTCTCAGATTTCAGCCCCGGGCAGTGTAGCCCGTGGGGACCTCGCCGGATAATCAGGCTTTAAATAAACTTTTCAAAGACCTATTCAAAACCGAGGCGCGATACTCAGCAGATACTCAGCAGACTATTAAGGAACCCAGGCCGGTAGCTGGTGCTTGGGGTCAGACTCTGGCTTTCAGGGATTTTTCAGGGGACCTGGGCCCACAGAGGGTCTTCGCAGCTCCCCGGCCCTTGGAAGCCTCGGAGTTCTCTGGCTCCTGCCTCTTTACGGCCTCCCCGAGCCGCGGGTACGAGGCCCCCCGGAGCACAGCAGCTGGAGATGGAGCCCCCCAGCCCCTTGCCCAGATCGGGCAGGAAAGCATTCCGAGGCCAGGGCTGTGTCTCCAGTGTCGAGGGGCTTCTCTCCCTTCCTGCAGGAGTCCCCGAAAACAGGGACAGTCTAATCTCAGGCACCAATCTACCGGAGGAAAGTCACATCAGCAAAAAGTCTATGGCTGCCTGTGGTCTGGAAATGGTTAAAGATGCTCCTCGGCTGATAATTGACTGTAATTAATCAAAGATAACGGACTCAGTGAAGAAGGGATGTGTGGGAAGCCAGGGCGAGGAGGGCAAGGACAGAAGGAGCCCAGAGGAGAGAAACACATTTTATTTCCACCAAGGCCAAGGGAGGCTCATAGAAAGTTCACTTTAGAGAGGGGCAGGTACCAAGCTGGTGTGTGAGGGCCAGGAGTGTGGGCCACCACTGCAGCGCTCGCCGACCGAACCCTGCCTTGGTTCTAGGTCTGCTGATTCGAGAAAAGGGTCAAGCCTGAACCCACCAGTGCCCGGACAGCTACCTTCCCTTTGTCCATCTTTGCTACTGCAAAAACCTTGGAGTGAAGGGGGGCAGGGTCCCTCCTGGGTTGTTGCCATGGTCACTGTTTTCTCCAATCAGTGGGAAATACTGACCAGGAAAGGGGTGATCTGAGAACCTCTGGCACCATCCATTGCTTGTGTTTGCCCTTCCAAGTGTGGAGGGGGCCTCCAGGTGTGACTGGGGACCCCTCTGAGCTTGTGAGAAGGGAAGAAAGGAATGGGCCATCCAGGCCCCTTCCCGAGATCCTTGACTTGAAACAAGGGAAATTGAGGGAGATGGCAAGGAGAGTTGGATTTCCCCAGTTTGCCAGCCCAAAAGACTCCCAAGAGCTCTAGACTTGGCACCCCTGGACCTTCTCACCTCTGTTCCAGGATCCTGATCTCTGCTGCAGTGCTGGCAGTCAGCCTTCTTGCTCTGAAGGCAGCAAAGCTTCAGATGGTTGTGGTCCTCACACACACACACACACACACACACACACACACACCACACATACACAAGATTATACAACACACACATACACAAGGTTATACAGCAGTATAGATAAATACAATGTTATAGAACAGTACACAGTATACACACAGACACTCATGCACAAGGTTATAAAGCAATATGGATAAATACAATGTTGTAGAACAGTACACAATATAAACCACACACAACTCTCTCACACACACACACACACACACCCATGACCCTGGTCCTTAGCTGCTCATGTCTCTAGGAAGAACAGTCACAGCCCCTTGTCAGGGATGCAATGTGAGGTTTCCTGTCATCTGTGGGTTGGCTCAGAGGCTACTGAGGAACCTCCTGGGGGTTTAGAGTTCTGAGAGGTGACATCCATGCACAAGAACAGTCTGTGTTCAGTTTTCAGGTGAAGAAATTAAAGCTATCTATAGTTATATGGGGAAAAAAATGTTCTAAATCACTACTGGTCAGAAAAATGCAAATTAAAGTAACCCTGAGGCACCACCTCACACCTGTCAGATTGGCTAAAATGACAGAACAGGAAAATGACAAATGCTGGAGATGTGGGACAATTGGAACACTGAGGCATTGTTAGTGGAGTTGAGAACTGATCCATCCATTCTGGAGAGCAGTTTGAAACTTTGCCCAAAGAGCTATAAAAATGTGCACACCCTTTGATTTAACAATACCACTGCTAAGTCTATATCCCAAAGAGATCATAAAAATTGGAAAAGAACCCACACATACAAAAATATTTACAGCAACTCTTTTTGTGGTGGCCAAGAAAAGGAAACTGAGGGGATGCCCATCAGTTGGAGAATGGCTGAACAAGTTGTGGTACATGAATGTAATGGTGTAATGGCCAGGAAACAGTTAAGTGATACTTTATGAAATTAGAAACCAGCCAAGTAGAAACCTCATGGACTTAAGATAGGACTTGAGAAATTGGCCTAGAGTAATTTGTCATTATGCCCTGCGCCCCTCCCTGCTTACCATACCTACAGATGTAATCACAAACCCCCCTGGCCGTAGTAACAGCTTGTTTGCATCTATGTGGTAACCTGCTTAGTAACTAATTGTGTTAGATACGTAAACCAAAGAAACTGTATAAAAGGCTCTTCACCCCCGAACTCAGGGATGCTCCCTCTTTGAACTGGCATGGAATAGCCCCAGCTGATAAATTAAAGCTCCTTAAAACTTTTAATTTGGACTCTGTGTTCACTTTGTTAAGACTTGTCATTTCAATGGAATGCTATTGTGCTATAAGAAATGAGGAGCAGATGGACTTCAGAAAAACCTGGAAAGACTTATATGAACTGATGCTGAGTGAGGTGATATAATGGTAACGTAATTTGAATTTGAAGATCCCTTTGTATTGGCAAAGGTAACAGGTACTTAGCACTTAGTAATTAATCAAGCCTCTGTTAAAGAAAGTATGAATCTCTGTTGCTGATGTAACAGGAAAGGGTTGGCTGAAACAGGAAGCTAATGCTGTCTGTATATAAGGAAAGACTCTGGCTGGGAAAGTCAGATCTTCTTGAAGCAGGCTTCATGGAGGCAGAAACTGCTACTGCTGGGGAGGCTGAAGAGGAAAGGCTCCTCCCTCCCCTTCCCCATGGAGTGGTTTTTATTCTGGGAACCAGCTGAAACTTTTGCTGAGTCCAAGGACCAGCCGAAGCTGCTGAGGAGACTGTTTAGCATTTTCGAGGACCAGCCAAAGCTGAGGAAGCATGAGTGTGATGCTGGTACTTTGCATGAACCTGTTGGTGGCTTTGTTAAGCCTTGTTTTCCCGGGAAAAGAGACTGTGAAGAATTTGAGATGGACTGGACACTGAGCTCCAATGTGGAGCAGGAACTGCACAGAGAACTGGCCAAGGACCTGAGAGCTGTCAGCCTTTGAACCCAGGTGACAGTTTGGTGAATCCAGGCAGGATCTGGTACCATGGGAGGGGATCCAGGGAATCTGAGAAACCACCCTGAGTCAAGCTGAAAGAAGACTTTACTCAGATACTGTGCACTGACTGAGAAATTGTAAATTTACTAGTGACCTAAGGGTGGAGAGTCTGTGTATTTTCTGATGATTGAATAGTGAATGATAAAGGATGATTGAATGATTGAGTTGATTGAATGATTGATTGACTAAATGATTGTACTTAGTGATTGATGACTGAATAAGTGACTAATTGAGTTAACTTAGTGTGCCTCATGAGTGGAGAACTTTGACTATTGTACTTTGTGTTCCCTGAGAAGGCAAACCTCCTTAGGGATGATTGAATGATTGAGTTACTAAATGATTGTTCTTTGTTGAAAACTGTGACCACTGTGGTGAAAACTATGTGGCCACTTTCTGTGATAAGTTGTTGTGAATGCTATATTTTGATTTTCTGTGATAAGTTATAACACTGTGAATGTTGTACTTTGATTTACTGTGAATGTTTTGCTTCAATTTGTTATGGAATAAATAGAGTGTTCACTATGCTGTGTAATCAGAACCTTAAAAGCTGTTCACAGTGGCCTTCTGGGAAGCTGCTCGTGCTTGGCTTTACAGGGGAGCAGGAGAACAGTGTACACAGCAACAGCCACATTGTGCAATGACTGATTTTGATAGACTCAGCTCTTCTCAGCAGTGCAAGAACCTAAAACAACTCCAAAAGACCCATGATGGAAGATGTCACCCACATCCAGAGAAAGATTTATGGAGTCTGAATGAGACTGGAGCATATGATTTTTCCTTTTTATTTTCTTTTTGTTTTTTCTTTCTAATGCTTTTTCCCTTTGGTTCTAATTCTTCTTTACAACATGACCCATGTGGAAATATGCTTAATATGACTGTACATATATAAATTACATTGGATTGCAAGCTGTCTTGGGGAGGAGGGAAAAGGAGGGGGAGAAAATTTAAAACTCAAAATCTTATAAAAGTGAATATTGAAAACTAAAACTAAATAAATATTTAAATATTTTTTTAAAAAACAGACTGTGTTCTGCTGGTCCCCCTCTCCATCCTCCTCCAAGTCTGACCCTGGGTTCCAATTTTCTAGAAACAGGACCCAAAACTCCTTCTTTGGAAGCCATGCACAAAATTGCTTCATGATTGGGCTGTACACAGTCTGTACCCATGGCCATTGACTGCAGGTTCCCCAGTCACATGTGCAACTAATGCAGGCCAGTGCCAGTCACAGACCCTTGAGAGCCCCAGACAAGGCCACGACCCAGAACACAGCAGCAAAGCAATACTCTCCATGCTGTGAGAGCTTTCCTAGGAAATCAGGCCAGAGGGGTCTATTGTGAAGGAGCCACAAGGTGCCCTTCCTTGGACATGCCTGTGCAAGATATGCGGAGCATGTTCAAGGCATCCCCCTCGCCCATCACACTTTGTATCTGCCTCTGCCCCTGCTTCCCTCCAGGGTCCTGCTTAGCCAAACAAGGACAAGAAAGGCTCACAAAAAGTATGCTCCCCCAACAGTTACCAGGACTCCAGGAAAGGAGGGGCACCTGCCAGGAGTGCCTGACCAGAGAAGAGGCAAAGACTGCCAGGCTCCTCTGGCTTCTGCCTCTGACATGGGAGAGCTGCCAGTGATACCCTGACCACCCGTGCCTTCCTCAACCTCCTGCCGCTGCCTTCTGAGCTATGAGGGGCCTCTCTGCTGAGCCTGAGCTTCCTCACACCCTGGGGCTCAGCTCTCCCCAGCCCTGACTGTTTCTGCTCCTTTGAGAGTCAGATATAAGTCATGGACCACTATCCAGCTGGAAAGGTGGGAAAAAGACCTTCTTAGGCATGGAAGCCTGCCTCTGGACTTCCTTTCTCCTGCAGCTACTTGGAAGTTTTCATTCTAAACTGGGAGGGCTCCACCTTTGTGGGTCAGGGACCCCTTTGTCAGACTGACAGTGAAGCCCAGAGGCCTGTTCTCAGAAGCAGGGGGTGTGGCCTGATTTCACAATCGAAGCATGTTTCCAAGGAAGGTTAGTGAAAACAAAGAGAGAACGATTTTCCCACCTATGTTCATGAGCCCCCTAAGCCGCAACCACAGACGAGGAAGAGGGTCAGCCAAAGCCAGGTGGAAAGCTGCTGTTCTAAGCTTGGAGCAGCACCCTTCATTGCTTTCCCCTGTGTGATGCCCTGGAGTCTCTGCAGACCCGGGCTCTCCTCTTTTCCTTCGGTTCTCACTTCCGCCTGTGATGCCCTCACTTTGCTCCGAACCCATCATTCCACAGGGGGAACTACAAACAGCCATGGGAAGCCCCCAGCTGGAACTCTGGGAGCCAAGGGAGGGCTCAGGAAACCTAGTGGGAAAGGCCACGGAGCCAGGTACCTGTCTAAGGGCAGAGTCCTTTTGCTCCAGACGCCCAGGGGTGCTGGGGCCCGTGCCTTTCCAGGGTCTTCTCTGGGGCCACAGCTGTCAGAAACAGAAGTCAAAGAGTGAGCCTCAGTCTTGAGATGGTAATGATGAGAAGCCGCCATTAGGAGCTGCTTACAGAGCCCTCTTTCTCCGGGAAATATAAGAAAGGGTTTGAACGGATGAGTCTGAATCCGAATGTCCTTCCCCCGGACACAAGCCAGGCCTGACGTCCAACTTGAGGTCAGCTACCGAGATCTTCCTCTAAACGCTTTCTTTCCTTTGGGGGGGAGTGGGGCAGATTTCTGGCCAGGTTGTTCCCTCAGTAAAGAGTCTTTTCCTTAAAAAGTTAAGGAACTCTTCACCATATGGTTGCCTCATGGGCCTTCCCCAGTGATATCTCCCCAAGAACACAGATGCAGGTCAGCCTGAATCCACAGAGCTTTCCCAAAATTAACCGAGCCTTGGCATCCAGAGCCCTGTTCTAAGGGGGGAGGGGGTACTGTGAGGACCCAGACTACCAGCTCCAGCTCTGCCATGGCTAGAAGTGGGACAGGGTGACGCAGCATGACCAGGTCTCAGAACCAGCAGCCATGGGTTGGGCCACCAAGGGCAATCCCTCATCTGCAGAGTGGGTCCAAGGCTGCATCCCTTGTCTCTCTCCCAGGGCTGTTGTGAGGGAAGCCCTCTGTCTGTCTTCAACAGTGAAGAATGGGATGAACAGGGTCCTGGTCTCGTGCCAGCCTGGATAGAACTAGGTAGAATTCACACACACCTTAAGGTCAGCAGTATATTGCACATCCTTTCCTCCTTTGATCCACAAAATCTGAGCAATGGGCATATGCATGATCTCCTTCTGACTTCTAAACCAGCAGGGCTGGAATCCACTGTGGGAGCCTCCTCTTTCCCAACACTTTAGGGCTCTGGGCTCCAAACTCTCCTCCCTACCAGCCAAACAAAGGAAGAAGGCACACTATCAAAGCACAAATACAGGTCATCAGGAGCCCACTGTGTAAATGTCAACTAGGGAGGTGTGACCACCAGCACCAGCCCCCTCACCTAACAGGCCTTTTATAGCATCTCCCTAGCCACACCCTCCTGGCCAGCAAAAGGAGGTCATTCCCTCACCTTTGGGCCCCTGGACAGCAGGACCACTCTGTGCCCCTGGAGCTACTCCCCAGGTCCAAACACTCCCACCTGTGGTCTCCCCTTTTCTAGGCCAATTAGAGGACATACTTGTTTTCTTGGCAAAAATACTGGGGTGGTTTGCCATGTCTTCCTCCAGTTCATTTTACAGATGAGGAAACTGAGGCAAACAGGATGAAGTGGCTTACCCAGGGCCACATACTTAGGAAGTTCCAGCAGCATGTCTTCATTCCTCCAGGCCATGGGGCAGCTGTGGGAGATGTGCAGGCAGAGATGACCAGTCTGATGGAGGGCTGGAGGGTGGCTGGAGCTCAGCATGTTGAGAAGTCCCTGTCGTTCCAGATGTCTGCAGGTCCTCTCAGAGCCTCCCCAACATACTAAACACTGCTCGAGAGATGAGGAGGCTGCTTGGGGGGAACGCTCTGAGGTGAGGACAGGCCCCTGCCCGGAAGTCTTGGTAGAGCCCAGAGGCACCTTCAGGGCCCCGTCCTGAGAACCTGGAGAGTCAAAGTCACTTGTCCCAGGGCACAGAGATAGTGGTGGAGGCTGGTCCAGAACCCAGGCCTCGACTCCAGGCAGCACCATGGCCAGAGGATCTGTTAACAGTGAGGCTGCCAGACAGGAGCCCCTTAGCTTTGCCCTAGTTCCAGCCCAGGCCAGTGCTGCCCTTCTGAAGGATCTGGGGTGGAGGGCTCTCCCTTGCAGCCCCCTCCTTGGTTCTCTAGATCCCTGTCCTCATCCCAGTCCTCACCCTCTCTGAGAGCCCGTGGGCACCGGGACACAACCGACTGGGTTTTCTCCAGCTCGGCTCAGTCCCCTCGCTCAGCACTTTGGAGGGTTATTTTTAGTGCCCGAAGTTCATAGGGATCCCTGAGTGACGGTGACAGTAGAAACTTCCCGAAGGCAGGCAGGCATCCTGCTGAGTCTGCAGGTTGACGGAGGGCCGCTGGCGTCAGCGCATTTGAACAGCAATGCTATTTAAAGCTGCCCTAATTCCGAGGCCCACTTTCAAAGGAGGGAGGGGAGACTCAGGAGACTGAGGTCAGTTCCTCCCTCATCCAGCATCAGCAGGAAACAGAGGGAGGCAGGTGTGCAGGCCCGGCAAGAAAGAGAACAGTGATGCGCTGATAGGCGATCACCTTAGAAATTACCTCTCCTCTCGGGTCATGCCCGCTGATTCTTACTAAGCACCTACTATGTGCCAAGCTCCTGAGCAGCAAAAAGAAGTAAAAGGCTACTTTTAGGGAGTTCCCATTCTAACCTGAGGAGGAGGAAAAGTACCAACACCTGTGAATGTCCAAGGTACTGACGGCGGAAGCCAGGAGTCACCTCTGAGGCAAGGCGCAAGCAGGAAGGGGGGACCATCGGAATGTCGAAGGAAGCCAGGAAAGTCCAAAGGGCCAGATGAGGCTGAGGAGCCTTCCAGGCCTGAGTCAGACAGAGTAACACTGTCCCAAGTTAGAATGGTGCAGAAGGAGGTGCCTGGAAGCCCTACAGGGCAAACTCAAACAATGCTGCCCCTTGTTGGGGTTCCTTACCCCACTCATCAGGACCAGGCTGCAGTTCTCTCTACAAGGTTTCATGTCTAGGATCACGAAAATGTCTCATGCCCAGGACTCCCTCCATGTGCCCTGTTCATAATGGGTACTCACAGGGGTGTGCTGGCTCGCCATGAGGGCGCTGGGGTCCTCACTGCTCACAGGCAAGAGGTAAAAACCGAATGAGGAAAATGCCCCAGAAAGACTGCACCGAATCAGACCCACATAGCTCCGTGGCAGAGCCCCACCCCCACCCCCCCCAAAATTGTGCTGGCGAAAGATCTCTGTAAGGGAATTAAGCAGGAGTTCCTAGAACTTTCTAACTCTGCATCAAAGGATACTCAGGACAAAGACCCTGAGTCATGAGGAAATTGAGCTCAACAAACAAACATAATGGCCATGGCCACTTCGAAGGTGGATGGTTCTTCTGTATTGCAAAGGGCTTGCAAGACTCTTGGGATAGGGATTCTCCTTTTGGAGAACATATTTGGCATTTGGGGCACTTAACCTGGCTCCAACTTACCTTACCAAGTACACAGAATTGTCCTTCTCCTTCCTTTCAGAGTGACTAGAGAGCTGCCCTCAGACATGAAAAACCCAGTCCCAGGTTCTTCCTCTAGGGGCCCATCATCACCTGGGAGTGCCCATTGAGGTGCCTAGTAGGTATGATTGAGCCAGTCAGGCGTAGCCCCTGGGACTCTCAGATACAGGAAAGCTGCTGGCCTCAGTGGTCTGTTCTGTCCTTTTTGGGGCTCCCTTGGGCTACTGCATGGAGGCTTGGTGACCAGTCTGATGGAGCCCAGATGAAGCAGACAGCCCACCCCCCAAGTTAGTCCAGCTGGGTTCTGTCTGCCCAAGGTTTGAGAGAAGCTTCTCACATCCCCTAGCAAGGACAGGTGTTTTTGAACATGTGGATGAAGGGAGCTGGGCAGTGGGAAGTGGGCAGGCATAGGTGGTCCTGCCAGCTGGGCTGTGGCCGAAGCCACCTTTCCTCAGGCTGGGGGTAATCCCTGAAGAGAGAAGGAAGAGAAGAAGACTGTTTAGTGCCTGTGTCTGAGAGGGTAAGCACTATTCTGCACCCCCAGCTCCCTGCCTCTTCAATGAAGGAGGAAAAATTCATTTACTCAGCTCTTCTCTGGGGCCAAGCTTGGTCATGGCAGTGACTCCAAGGGTTCAGGTCCATTTGCATCATTGCCATCACTGTGGACATCCTAGTTCCAAAGGAAAATGTGTCCACTCACTGTTACCCATAGAAGACTGAAAGTGTTCCTAAAAATGCTCGGGGAGAAAATTCAGAATACAGTAACATGTGCCTGCCCATTGAGCCTCCCCATCATCCTGGACTTCCTACATTCCAATGACTTTCACGCAAATTCAGCAGGGAGGTTCATAAGGAAGTCCCAAAGCCTTCTGGGAACCTGAGAATCAGTATCTCAGAGCTGAAATCACCAGAGATCCCGCAGCCAAAGTAAACTCTTGAGAGGGCAGCAAGTTTTCTGGCTCCTCCTTTTGGTCAGTGTTCTGGGCAGGTTCCTCCCTATCCCACCTCCTGAGACCCTTAGGGTTATGAAACGTTAGAGGGGGGAAGGAGCTCAGAGGTCATTGAGCCAATCTCATCTGACAGAGGAGGAGAAATGTGGACATTTAATAAACAGAATTAATTAGCATGAATAGGATAAAAAGAATTGGAAAACAATCAAGGAATGGATAAACCCACCACCAGGAGCCATAGGGGATGTGAGAACTCCTGGAGTGACCTCCTGGGGTGGCTGGCCTGGCCCACTGCCCACTGGAACGATCCTTGTTCTCCAGCCTGTGTTCCCCAATGATTCTGATCTGACCTGGGGCCATGCCTTCTTCATGTCACTTCCCAGGAGGGGACCAGTCCAGGAGCCAGGGGCCTGATGCCCAGACTCTGGGAGCATTTGTGACGGAAGGCTAAGGGACCCACTCTCTGGAGGTCCCGGTGGAATGAAGAACCTGATCAGGAGTCAGTTGGGATGACCACAGATTCTGATCAGCTAAGGAACCTTGGGATTCACGAACATGGAGGTGGAATGAATTCCCATGGACGACAGTACCGTCAGTAACAGCTACATTGTGAGACGCTCAGGGGAGAGAGCAGCCCGAGACCAGCCCCGATTCCAGGGGACAGAAGAAGAAGCCGGCTGCCGCCTCCTGCGAGAGGGCGCGGTGGACTCGGCGAAAGATGCGGCGCACTTCGGGACGTAAGTGACGGGGATTTTGTTTGGTTTGACCGCATTCTTTATTGTCGCATTTATTACGAGGGCTTCGCTCTTCTTTCTTTTTCTCCTCCAGTAGACAGCGGAGGTCGGAGGAAGAGAAAATGGGCTTCCGTTCATTGAAAAACCTTTATTTAAAAAAAAACATTTTTGAAACTCCAGGCAAAGTATAGTTATGCCTGTGTGTATCTGAGGTGGAATGAAGGGTAAGTCTTGTGAGTTGAATAGATGCGAGTTTGGAAGGTGAGAATGTTTGAGGGAACATTCATATCTCCCTTAGATAAAGGGGAGCAGTTAGGGGGGAGAAAATACTGTGAGGCGGCAGGGAAGTCCGGGAGGGAGGGAGGGAGGGAGGGGAATGTGCTGGACCACCAGAATGTGTACAGAGGCTCCAAAGGAGAGGCTGCTGACTAGCGGCGGCAGAGGCCAGGAGCCTTTCCCACCGTGACAGCCGCCAGACCAAGGAAGAGCTCAGAAGAGCATTTTCTCCCTTCAGAGGGAAATAACCTGGACTTAGCTTGGCTGTAAAGAAACGCTGGCTCCACCGACCTTGAGCTGACACTGGAGGTCCGCAGCGAGCCTCGAGTTCGGGCACTCAGAGAGCCGTGCTGCCAATGAGCAGAGCACGTCCATCAGCCCCGCCAGCCCTTTCTCTTTGTTATAGGGAAAGACCGAAACTTTCTAAGGATAATGAATGACTCCCGGGAAGATCTGACGCTCCTTCGGCTAAATTTACACTTTTCATAATGAGAGGTTTGAGGGGAATGTTGGAGGTTTTCATTTATTTCTCATCATCAGTGGGAGAGGGGTGGGAGAACCCTACTGTTCGTGGCAGGATTCCGAGGTGAGGCCGTGCTCAGAACCAAGCCCATTCAGGCTTGGCCAAATGACCTGCGGGCCATTGTTCAGCCAGGCAACGAGAGAAGCTCATTTTTAATTGTTTGACAACCCCACCCCCACCCTCCGCAACTTCTTACTTTCACATCCCCCACAAAAAAGGAAAAACGATTCAATTATGACCTTTGAGGATTCTTGCTACATTAGCATTTCAAACAACACAGCACAAATTTAAAGCAGGAATTAGATATGTGATATTCCTCTGGCTGCCCCGTGTGCCATTAGCGGTGCATAATTAAGGGGGTCTCCGTCACTGTTTGTCCCTGGGTCTCGGCTGATAATGGCACACCAACAGCCTTCTCAGACCACAGCCTCCTCGGTGCTTCAAGTCTCAAAGGCAGAGCTTTAGCAACTCCTCCTGTCCACCAGTGACCTAAGGATGCCTTTTGGCTAGAGTTCATGTGGGCTTTAGCCAAGATTTGGACAAAGAATTGCATGTTACAGAGCACCCCTCCTAGAATCAGGAGAGCTCAGCTTCCTGAGTTCCAATCAGACCCTCACTAGTTGTAAGATCCTGGGCAAGTCACTTAACCTTGTCTGTTTCAATGTCCTCATCTGTCAAATGAACTGGAGAAAGAAATGGCGAACCACTCCAATATCTTTGCCCAGAAAACCCCAAATAGGGTCACAAAGAGTTGGACACAGCTGAAAATAACTGAACCCACAGAAATGGTGGCAAAATGTATGGACTGCTTGGAGGGGTTGGTTCAAGAATTGCACCCCATCCAGGGATGCTCTTTACCTCCCCCACCACCACCACCACCACCCTTGAAGGAACCTAGGAGCTCTAATGGACAGCGGCAAAGAGGGAGGGCGCTGCCAGGAGGCCACACGGTCAGGAGGTGGAACAATGGGAAAGCCAGTCTGGAGGCATCAGAGCTTGGAAAGGAGGACAGGAAGGCTAGAAAGGCCAGACCAGGAAGGACTTGCTTGAGCCACCAGAGAGGACTCTCCAGGAGTGAGGTGACCAGGAAGGTCATCTTGGCAGCTAGGGATGGGCTGGTGCAGGGTGACACTGTCAGTCATCAAAGGAAGGTGCTGAATGCCAAGGTTCAAATGGAGAAAAGTGAGCAAGGAAGAGAAGGGAGTAGATGGAGGAGGCTTTGGGAGGCTGAGAAGTCTTTTCCAGGAAATCTAAGGCTGACGGAGTTGGTTCATTTCAGAACTCTCTGTGTGATGCTCTTCCCTGGCCAGGGGGCCACTGGGGTTATTAATATCCTCATTTGCCTGATGAGGGTCTTTTCTTCCATCTAAAATAAAGTGAGAGAAGGGGAAGAAACTGAAGAAAAAAGATTGCCCTGACCCAGAGTACATAGGTTTGCTCCAGTTTCACTCTCTGAGGGCCAGGAATGTTTTGTTTTAACCACCCCCATCCCAGTGTTCTCCAGGGCCTTGAGGGGACCCCTCCTCATTGTGTTCCCCCTTCTAGGGGCCAGTTCCATTTAAAATCTCTTTTACAAAGGATACTTCAGAAGTATAGCCAGCACAAACATACAAACATTCCCCCCATAATCCCTTGGTTTCTGGGAAGTGGAGAAGGATTTGGTTGATGGGGTAGCTCAGATCCTACATGGCATTGGTCCCATCGGGTTCCAATCCAAGACTGGAGGCTGGCTCCCAGGCTAGCTTTCTCGATAGACCCTTTCTCTTCAGGGCTTCACATGGCCTAAGGGGTTGTGGCCACCCTAGAAAAGTCCACAAAACCTAACCCCAACCCACAGGGAGGAGCATGAGACCAGAAGACAGGGCAGCAGACTGCGTGTGCATACAGGCTCCTGGCTTGGGGTAGGGAGTGTCTTTGACCAGGCCTCAAACCCTAACATCAGCCCTTAGGTAGGATCTGTCCTTGGTTCTGCCCTGGCTAAAGAAAGACAAAACACTTTCCAGATGTCATGGGGGAACCAGGAGCTTTGCTGTGCTTAAAACCACTGATGCCATGGTTCTGCCCAAAGAGAGGTAGAGCCCATACGGTTGAGGGCGCACCAGATCACAGCCAATTAAAACATAGCTATTCTGTCATCCCCACCATTCATCGCCTTCATTCCTACCCATGAGTTGCTGAACAAAGGTGGAGTAAACCACAGCTCATCCACTACAAATCTATGTGCAGCTTCCACTGAGCTCTCACTGCTGCCAGGCAATCCCACTCTGCCTCCCTCATCAGTTCCCTCTCCCTATCTCCTGTCCCTTCTTCAAACCTCACCTCCTCAATGCTCTCAGGGCTTCCCCTCCCCCTCCCCTCTCAAGTGAGACCCTGCCTCCCATTTTATAAAGAAAATGGAGGCTGTGCTCCATGAGCTCTCCCTTCTCACCCCTTCTCACTTCCTATCACTCAGACACCTTCTGCCACTTGCTCCTCTTTCAGCTCCATCTGGCATGATGAGGCAGCCTGACTCCAGAACAAGGTGAACCTCTAACCATGGGAGACCCTCAGGGCTCTGTCCTGGGCCCCCTTCTCTTCTCCCTCTGTCCTGCTTCACTTGGGGATGTCATCAGCTCCCACGGATTCAATAAGCCTCTCTATGCTGACGCTTCTGAAATCTGAGTATCCTGCCCCATGTCTCTGCTGACTCTGACCTCCGATCTCACATGTCCAACTGGACATCCGTAGACAACTTAAACTCAACATGTCCAGAATGGAGCTCATCATCCCTCCCCCAAATCCTCCCCCACTCCTGCCTTCCCTGTTACAGTGAGGGCAACACCGTCCTCCCAGTGCCTCAGGCTCCCACCTAGGAGTCATCCAATATGGTGCTATGGCCTGTCAACTTCACTTTTGCAGCATCCCTCCAATATGCCTCCTTCTCCTCTCAGACACTGCCCCCTGACTGGTCCAGCCTCCACAGGACTGCCAAGGGGATCATTCTGGAGTGTGTGTCTGACTTCATCACCAACCCCTGCTCAATAAACTCCTGCAGCTCTCTGACCCCTCTAGCACAAAATACATACATATTTGGCATTTGGAGCCCTTCACAGCCTGATTCCAAATTACCTTACCAAGTATGCCTTATTACACAGTGCCTCAGTCTACAGTCTAGACAAACTGTCCTTGCTCATCTCCCACCTCCACTCCTTTGCCCAAGCTGTCCTCCATGCCTCCCTTACTCTCCCTCCTCTCCTCTACCTCTTAGAATCCCTCATTCCTTCACTTCCTGCATAGGACTGTGATTTAGCCAGGACTGAGAAGGGTTGGACCCTCTGTGTATCTTCTAGGAAACCTCATTTCTTCTTGCTCCCCAGATCGAACTTGAGGGAGCACAAGTGACCTTATTCCTTTTAGCTTGGTGTCCAGTGCCACTTTTGTTCTGTCCCCTACCTGATGGCCCCTGCTGTCCTGACACCTTGTTTGATGCCCTGGCTCACTTCTGACGCCATTGTCATCTCCCCAGCCCTAAATTCTCCTCCTGGATCAGCTGCTCACCCCTCGGGATGCCCTCTCTCCTTGTCCCTTCTCCCATTCCCTCCCCTCAGGCCTGCTTCCCACCCATCACCACCCTGGAAACCACATACCCTATACTACATTATGTTCCAGGGATCATTTCCTCACCACCACCCTCTCTGGTGACCCAGACCACCTCGCCTGGACCCTCTCCGCCTGAAACAGCCCCTCTCTTCCTCTGTCTCCTCCATCAACATATGAAAATTCCCTTTTTTCAAAGCCCAGTGGAAAATTCGCCTCCTCCAGGAAGGTTTCCCTGGTTTCATCCTACCCCACAAAGGGATAATTAGCTGGGGTCCTTGACTCTCTACATGTGTGCCTCACTGCCACCATATTTATGAGTTTGAGCCCATTCTACCCAGGGACTTGATGTGTGCACAGGGAGTATGTGCCCTTGAATCTGGAGGGACTGTATTGTAGCAACTTTCTTGTTGTATACTCTGAAAGTATGTAAAAAGAGTTCCTCTGAGTGAGAATGGGGAACACACACTGGGGGCCCCAGATCTGTATTAAACCTCTTAGCTGGAGAGCAGGAGATAGCTGCCTTCCTGGAACCTGACCTGGGAGTGGTAGTGGGTGCCAGGAGGAGGCCCTGCTCTGATTTGAGCAATTGGCTCAGTGCCCTATTTGGCTATTTTTAAACCAAGATATGTTGAAATGAAAAGATAGTTTGGACCCCACATTTATTCAGAAAGTGTGAGGATTTAAGACAACCACTTAATTTACATGATAAATTGTCTATCCTCTTAGCACCTTCATAGAGCCTTATTTACCCAAGCATATTAGTGCAGTCATTAACTAAATCAATGCTCACTAATTCATTTTGCTATGGTCCTTGCAAATGCAACCCCCCAAAAGCTGGAAGGACTTGCTGAAAATTTTATCGCGATTCTGACAGACTTATGGATTGCATTGCATTGTGTTGTGTGGTGTTATTGTGTGTTGTGTGGTATTGTCATTGTGTCATGTGTGGTGTTGTGTGGTGTCTTGTCATTGTGTTGTGTGGTGTTGTGTGGTGTTATTGTGTGTTGTGGTGCTGTCATTGTGTTGCATTGTATTTAATTCAATGCAAGGATTTATTAAGTTCCTGCTTTGAGCAAAGTGCTGGTCCTTGCTCTTAAGGGGCTGGTGGGTGGTGAGAGAAGGTAGGGATCAGGCTGGACCACAAGAAGGAGGCTGAGATGAGGAGGGAGGGCAGCCCAGGTGGGGGAGCCAGCCAGGGCAGAGGCCCAGAGAGGGGAGCTGGAATTTTGTAGAAGGGGAACAGGGAGCAGGCCTCCGGACAGAGAGAGAATGAAGGGGAGGAATGTTCAGGGAGGTGGGAGAGTGAGGTGGAAGGCCTGTTGCCATGGAAAGAGGGCTTCATTGTGCTTGGGAAGATCAGGGTTCTAGGCCTGGCTCTGTCGTGGTCCTCCCAGGGCCCTCTCCTCTCTGTCAGGTGAGTGTTCTGGCTCCGGGACTTAGTCTGGTCAGGCAAGGACAAAGATGCCTGTGCTCAGACTCACAGAAGAGCCTCCATTCTTCCCCCTTCCCCCTTCCCATCCCTACCCCCACCCTCTGCTCCCCCCGTTCTTGCCTTACTCACTGCCAGTAAGGGAGACTGGGGGACTGGCTGGTCAGTAATGTGCCTTGTATGCAACCGGAGCACTTCTACCTCAAGACCTCCTACATCATGGGTCCTAGTTCTGCCCCAATCCACACACGGGATTGGAACCAAGCAGAGACTCTCTGGACCTGCTGCAACTGAGCTGGCAGGAAGGGCAAATTAGCACAAGCTCCAGAGGGCTGGGCCCTCATCGGACAGTGCCTTAGGACACTCACAGTGGCCCCTTCCACTTCTTGGTGGAGAGGTGGGAGGGCTCAAGGTGCAGAAGGAGAGATAGTTGTCAAACACAGCTCAAGTTTTTAGTTGTTTTGTTTAATGGTGAGTAGTGGTTACAAGGAAGATATTTTTTGAGGGGTAAGAATAAGTAAAGGAAAGAAAGAAAGAAAGAGAGAGAGAGGGAGAGAGGGAGGGAGGGAGGGAGGGAGGGAGGAAGGAAGGAAGGAAGGAAGGAAGGAAGGAAGGAAGGAAGGAAGGAAGGAAGGAAGGAAGGAAGGAAGGAGGGAAGGAAGGATGGAAGGAAGGAAGGAAAGTGATTTCTATAGATCAGACACTGAACCAGGTACTGTGCACACAAAGACCCAAGTGAGGAAGGTCCTGCCCTAGAGGAGCTCACATCCTCAATGGAGGAAACCACACACTGGGTGATCCAGAGCAAAGAGGTCACCCCCAGGGCCACGTTCAGCCCACAACACTCCCAAGGGGAGCCAAAACCAGATTAAAATGTCATTGCAAATACAATAGCGCCCACAGCTCATCTGCAGATTTCTGCCTCAATCTACCACCCGCAGGGACTCCCACCGGTCTGGGCAGGAGGGTGGCCTCCTCCAAAGAGCACTGACTACCTCAGCCACGCCCAAACCATGGTCCTATGGACTTGGTCCCTGCTCCCAGAGCAAAAGTCGGGAAGCAGCTTGGGGTGGGGAGAGATGAGCTGCCGCCAGCAGATGACGAGATGGCGCCAATGAAGACTGAAAGGGCTGTGAAGCATGGCCAGTCTGGACCTGAGTGGATTGAGAGATCCAGAGGAGTTTTCACTCTCTCACTCACCAGTCAAGACAACCAAAGTGGATCCTAGGAAAGACCAGGAGCAAGAAAGCCGTGGTGAGAGAGAAGCCGAGCAGCAGTTTTGGTCAGCTGACCAGCCTTGATCACTGCACAGAAGAGGGTCTCTGATTCACTGGTCTAGCTCTAGACTCTAGACCAACCTGGGACAATCTAGAGGTTGTCTCTGCTTCTTTCTCCCCTCCCCTTCACTCTCCCTCTCCCTCCCTTCTCCCCCAAGTCTCCCCGCAGAGGCTGCAGGACCCAAGCCAAGGAACCCCAGAGCTTCAGAGCAGCAATTTCTGGCTGAGTGATTCCAGGATTTGGTCTCCGGCTACAGAATTGGGGCCTGGGCGAGTTAGACAAACCTTAGAGAGAAGGGTGAGCCCCCGGCCCCAGGCCTAGAGGGAGAGATGATGGGAACATGAACCCAGACTCTGGAGGCAATTAGCATTCCCCATTTTAACAGCCCCCAGGGGTTGACTGGGACTTAGGGGCGACTTGAGGGGCGTGTATTGTGGCAGGGAGCCCCCGTGCACCTCAGAATCAATGTGAGGACAATCATTGACACTAAGGCCTGTGGGACACCTTGGGCCTCTCTCCTCTCTTCCTGTTAAAATCATGGATCCCAAGGTGCGTGCTCTTTGTTGGGGTCTGGAGGGAGGTGAAGGGGGAAGGCCGGAAGACTCCTTCCATTCTCAGGGGCTTGGTGGACAAGAACCACCCAGAGCTCCTCATTTTCTTGGCAACAGCCCACACCTCTCCAGAGGAGCCCCCCAGCTTCTCCAGAGGAGCCCCACACACACATCCCAGCCTGGGGAGGTGGACCTCCCGGGTAAGCGGCAGCTGTGGGTGCCAAGGGCACACAAGGGTGTTGTTTGCCTGTGCGAGAGAAGGCGTCTCTCGGGTACTGAGGCCGGGTTAGGGAGGCACCAGCTGAGCAAGCTGTCAGTTAATCAACCACCCAGCTTTCTTCCGCTACCCTCTCCCATGCATCCAGCCTCACCCTAGACGGGAGGCAAAGACGGAAGTGAACCAGCCTGCCCTCAAGGGGCTTACACTTCATTTGGGGGAGAAATGGCAGCGAAAACAGGTGATTGCGGAGAAGTACGAAGGGGAGGGGTCAGGAAGGAGCCGGGGACTCGGTGAGAAGTGAGAGCATTCCAGGCATGGGGCACAGCCCGGACAAAAGTCCAGAAGTAGGAGATAGAGAGCTATGGTGGAGTGTCAGGGAAGATGGGCTGATGCCTGAGCACGGAGGACTCAGCAGTGACAGGCAATGAGGAGTCATTACCGCACGGTCCTGGGTCAGCCTGGGGGCCTTCCGAGCAGGGCTGGTGTCGACGTCCGCCAAGCAGCCTCCAGAGGGAGTCTGCTTTACAGCAGATCGTGTGAGCGAGACTGGGTAGTTAGGGCACCTCCTGCCTGGGTCCGGGGACTCAGCTTTGGGGGGGGGGGGCGCTGCGGAGGGTCTCAGCAAGGTGCACACGGCTGGGGTTCTAACCAATGGGCCGCAGATGCGCACCCACCTCTGCCTCCCACCTGGAGGCTTGACTCAAGGCTCTGTCCCAGAGAGATGAACTCCAGGAGCTGGGCTGAGTTCCTTCGCATTAGGGCTGGGGCCCCCGGGAGGCGAAGCCCCATGCAGAGGCCACCGTTGTAGTGAGAGTCTTGGGTTTGCAGTAGGGAGGGGAAGCTGGGTTTCTTCTATGCACAAAGTCACAGGGGGTGTCTAGGACGCAAGCTTTGTCTGTGGGCTTTCGGAACAAAAAGTCCATGGCCGCGGACGTTTGCCCCAGAATCCCTGGGTTCCCAGAGATGAGCCACCTCAGGAGGCTTGCCTCTCCCTGATCTATCCGAGGCCCCTGACTGTGCCAGGGTCTCTCCAGGCCCAGAGGTGGGTGGGCCAAGAGCCTGGCCATTTACAAGCCTTCTGGCCACATCACCTGCCAAGGAACACCAAAGGGCTTCTGAATCCAAAACTTGCTGTATGAACCTCACTAATAAAGGGCTAGTGAACCCCATCCCTCATGCTTCCTAGGACAGACAGCCCAGAGAGAGTGCTGGACTTGGATGGAAAGGATCTGGGTTCAAATCCTGGTTTGCCAATCACATGACCTCTCCAGGGCTGTTTCTCACCTATAAAGTGGGGTTGGCCGAGGTAACCCCAAGGTCCATCCCCTCCTGCTCCACCACCATCACCATAGAGGAGCAAAGGAGGAAACGACTCCTTAATCTCAAATGTTCTCACCTGGGGGAAGGGTGGAGGGAGAGTCGTCCTTGTCCTCTGCACCAACCCAGAGACTGGTGCTCAACCCAGGGAAGGATCACCCTGCTTCCCTCTGAGACTCCCACAGAAATCAGGATCAAGTGGTGCAGGACCAGGCTCAGGCCTGGGCCTCAGGGAGGTAAGGCAGGTGGTGCTTCACCCATAGTGCACCTAAAGGGCCACCCTCCCCCTGCCCACTCCCCTGGATGAAGTCTCCTTCCTGGCCATTCTCCATCCTCCACCTGGCACTGCCCAATGGACCACACCACCAGAAGCTCACAACCTCTTCCTGCATCCCCCAGGCCAGTCCTAGGGCTGAGGCAAGAACTGGCCCCTCCCTCTCTTCAGCTGCCTGGAGTTTAACTGTCTTGCCGGCAGCTGTTGACCCTCAGCTGGCTTCCTGACCCTTCTCAGGGGTCTCCTTACAAAGGCATGAAGTGAGGCCTTCTGCTGAGAGAGAGGGGGAGAACTGCTGGAGGCAGCTTGGAGGGAAAAGACAAGGCGTGGAGTGATTGTTGTGGGGACGCTTAATGGAAGAAACACTAGGAAGTGAGGCAAGCTCCCCCCAAGAGGAATGGGTGGGCTTCTCACTGGAAGGAGGCTTTCTCACAGCTCAGGCTGAAGAAGTTCCGGGTTGGCAGGGAGCCTTGCTCGGGTGCCAGAAGCACCCCAGCTCCAGAACCTTCCCTGGCTTGCCCAACAAAGCTCCAGCAGCTTTCTGGATTTTGGTGGTGAAGAGGTCCCCCTGCTGCAGACAGAGCTGCATGCCAATTCGTCCATGTTCTTTGTAAGCCCACACAAGCTTGGATTCTGTGCTGGAGCCACAGGAGGCCTGCTCCACTGTGCTTTCTTCATGCATTCGAGGTTGGCTCCTCCATGGACAGCACCCTCAAGTCCACGGGAAGCCCAACCAGGCATCCCCTAAGCTATAGATCCTGTGCCTGCCTCTCATGGCTAGCCAGAACACAGAATCGGCTCAAAGCAAAAGCTCAGGACATAAAGCCACTAGCGGTCACTGCCTCCAGAAGAGCCCAGTGGGCAAGCAGGCTCTTACCCCTCATGCCAATGGGCACATAGAAGGGCCACTCACACCTCTGACTCAGCCCCACTGGAAAGTGCTGCTATGTGTCCATGCAGCATAGAGAACATTTAACCCAGAGATGAAAAGACTCGGGGCCAGGGAGGAACAAGGGACAAGTGTCTTCAAGGGCTTGAAAGGCAGTCAAGGAGCAAGGGGTGGATGGAAAGCTGTCCTCAGGGCTGCTGGTGTCTCGTGATTCTGAGAACCCTTGAATTGTATGACATGAGATCACGAAACATGCCAGTCCCAGGAGGGACAGTTCAGAGCCCAGGTGCACAGGCATGGTGTACTGGCCAGATGTCCATCCCTGGGCCATGGCCCCCAGGTCGAGGCCTGAGTGGTCACCCTAGCCTTCCTTAGAGCTGGCCGCTCAGGAGGCCCCCTGTCACTCTCCTTGGACAGGGAAGATGCCTCAGATGGCCCTGCAGTCCAAGAGTCTGACTCTCTGTCCAGGTGGGACCCCGAGGAGATGGACCCTGGGCCCACCTCCCCCTCCCCAAGAGCCTCTGGGTTGGGCTGGCTGCCCCAGGAAAGCGGAGCTACTTGGGAAGAACATGGGACGCTGGCACCACCTTCTGGACTTGCCATGAAGTGATGCCTTGGCTCCCTCCAGTTCCCTGGGTCTGGGGACTGCAGAGGCTCTCCAGCCCTGATGGAGCCCTATTCCCACGGGAAAAGAGCCAGGTCTATCCACCAGACACTGCCAAGGGAGCCCTTGCAAAAGGTTACTCTGTCAACTGCAGCAAGGCCCGAGGTCACTTGCCAGCCGTGTGGCCCTGATGCAGCTACCCTGCTTCTGGGCCTGTTTCCTCCTTTTTGAAATGGGGATGAGGCCAGCACTTGCCTCTTGGGGTGCTGAAGGGCATCCACCTGGGCTCTGGTCTGCAGGCAGAGGCTCAGCTGAGTGATCTCTCAGGTCCCTTCTGAGTCTGGGATTCCAGGATTCTGAGGGGTCCCTCCCAACCCCCTATCTGTGAACCACTGAGTCCAAGGCACAAAGGGCTGACCCAATAGGACAGTGAAGGCCTTGGGGACAGGCTGGGGATGAGTCCTCTGCCCCCACAGCCAGAGAGCACACCAGCTGTGGCCAGCCCTCCGGTCAATAAGCCCTCCAGGCCCCAGAGAGCCCCCAGCCCAAGGCTGACCTTCAAAAGCCAAGTACCTCCCAGGAACTTCTCCAGCTCCCCCCTGGGTCCCTGGGGGTCCCAGGTCAATCCCTACCCAAATCCTCCCATTGCCAGCCCCACTGAGGCCCCAGCACCAGTGACTCAGAGTAAGAGATGGAAGGGGAAGAGGTGAGGGCTAGCTCCAGCCCCCTCCCCAGCAGCAAGGACAGAGTCGGAGGAAATGAACTTCAGAGCCCTCCCCAGCTGCAAGAGCACTGCCAACATCTTCATCCTCCTATCTCAGAAATGGGAACATGGAGATTTGTAGCCTCAGGGTTGTGACCTATGAGCTTCAGTGAGGACCTGGATAAGGCTGGACAAATGCTGGTCACCATTATGGGCAGTGACCCTGGAGTCCTGAACAATTGTCCAAAGGGTCATCCCAGGCCGACTTCTCAGAAAACATTCCTCTTCCTGACTCTGGTTTTCTGAGCTCTGGGCCCAATCCAAGGGGCTGAGAAGGCCCAGGCTTCAAGGAACAAGTGTGTTTGGATCCTGGGGATCTGTCCTGCCTCTCCCCTCCAGTCAGTCCCTGTCCCTGTTCAGAGGCCCATGCTGGCACCCCCACATAGTCCAAAGAGCAACTGGGTCAGTTGCTAAGCAAGAAGGTTCCTTCCAGTGTGGGGCAGATTGGGCCTTTCCCTGCCCCTCCCCAGCCAGCCTTCATCCCTGCCCTGGGACTTGCTATGGAGAAATACATTCCAAGTTAACTCCATTATCTCATCCACCAATCATGCATAGGTTTTTGTTGACAGTCAGGTGTAGATTTACATTTTCCCTGATGTCAGCTGTTCTTGCAAAATAATTAGAAACTGCTGCTGCTGCATCTTTATATTAACAAATGGGTCTAAAGCCCAGGGGAACCCTTCACTTGGACGACTTTAAATAGTTTGATAGAAAAAGTTGTTTCCAAGCTTCTTAAAGTGTGCAGAGATGAGAGATTTGGGTGCTTGTTTAACAGATGACAGCATTTTCAACAACAAAAGCTAAGGGTCCTGCTAATCACGAAGCCCTCAAACTATCATTAGCTAACATCTCAATCTCTCCAGCGAGCCCCAACTCAGCAAAGCTGCCCTCCTCTCATCAGCCCTAGTCTAGCTGTATGGGTACTGCTTCCTCACTAGAACAGCAGCTCCCGAGAGCAAGAACTGGCCTGCTTCTGTATCTGTGTTCTGCACAGGGCAGACAGCACTTAAATGTTTTTCTCTCCATCGATCCATCTCTCCGTCCTCCCTCCATCCATCTCTCCATCCATCCATCCATTTCTCCCTCCATCCCTCCCTTCCTCCCTCCATCCATCTCTCTCTCTTCCTCCCTTCTTCATCCCCCTTCACACTCAATCTAAGCACTTCAGAACTTGGGCCCTTCCTACATTCCCAGACATCAGATCAGCTATGCGACACTACTCACAGCATTCCATCTCTCATGTCCCACCCTCATGCCTGGAATGTGCTGCCCCCTCCCCTTGGCCTCAGAACCTTGGGCTTTCTGCAAGACTCAGCTCACAGCCCACATGTGGTTCTCCAGCTCGGGAAAGAATCTTCCACCTCCTCTGTGTGCACCTCTTCGGACTGTAGATAGTGAGATCTGCAGTAACTAAGCCAACAAAGGTTCGCACTTCTAAGCATATTGATTTATTTGCAAGGCACAGAGCTGCAGAACAAATCAGACCAGCTCCACCCCCCCCCCAAGAAGGACCCCAAATACAGATCTTATACAGATTTTTATATAGTACATGAAAACAATAAACAGGACAGACACCAGAATGTAAGATTAGGTCATCTGATTTCTTCTTGCAGGACAGGTTTGGGACTTTCCAAGTTGGCCAGGACTTTCCCAGATGTGGATCACAATTTACAAGCCAAATTTATAAAGCGGTTTTTTTCCTAATATGCTCCTGCTCACTCTCATCATTATACACCAAGAAAGGACCACTGGGAATCATCCCCTCAAGGAGCTCAGTACAACAGCTAATTCAGAACCCAAGGACAAAAATGATCACCAGTGTTAAATAGCATCGTCTCCTTGTATCCTAGTAACCCACTCCCAACATCCTTTGAATCGACACGTTTCATCTTGAGCCCCATTTGGTCCTTGAAAAGATCTTCTCTTGGACATTCTGGAGTAGACCTCATTCTCAGGACAGCTCTGACGGGATCTCTGCTTCTCTGGTTCCAAGTCACTTGGAGAGGTTCCTAGGTCATTCTGCTAAAAATCTGCCAGTAGGAAGACTCAATATTACTTAGTATAACCTCCAAAATTGGGTGAAAACCAGCTCAAGCCTTATGGTTCTGATCCTATTAACAACAGAGCTAGAAAAAAGCACATCACACTTGGAACGCATAATTGACCCAACACCTCAGAAAATTTCAGGCTATACCCCTTATTGTTTCTATCTTAACCTAAAAACCCTGTACCTGATGTGGCCAATATCAACAGGTTGAAGGAAGAATCTAAAAAAAAAATCCATGAAGGCCTGACTTGGAAAATGAGCCCTTCTGTCTCTTAAAACAGATACTCCAAAATAGGAAAGTGGTTTCATTTTCTTTACAATTATCAATACAATTTTATATGTAAAAATTCTTAATCCAATTTTCAGAACATATCACTAAAACATACTCAAAGTCCGAATTTACCATTAGAAACATTTGGGAGCCAATCATGCATGTATGTGCATGTGTATGCATATACACATAGATACGTACATACATATGTATGTATCTTAATTCTTAGAGGAAAACAAGTCTGATCCTGTTGCTTTCTCAAAATTTGCTAGTCCATTTAATTAGAAAATTTATATATTACAATTTTAATAACTTTGTTTAATTCCTCTTTTATGTCATATTTAACTAATGAATTCAGTACCACAACAAAAACTTGTATAAATCTAGTTTCTACAATTCACCTATCTGATTATAGAAGTCTGTCATGAAAGGAAATGGACAAACATGACAATGACAACATCCAGACTTGTCCCCTCAAGGATACAGACAGCTGACAGAAGCCTAAAGTAAAACTCCCTTAGTTCTATTTAATTTCAGGCACAAGTCATATTTAACAAGCAGTCCTATAGTAAAGTTCCACATTATTCACAGGGTATCAAAAGCCAGGCTCAGGATTAACCAGGTGGGAAATTTCCTGTTCAAAGAGAAAACTAGCACCATGGGGAAACTAAGCCAGGAAGCTCACATCTTAAGCCATACCAAGATCATCCCCTCAATTTTTCTCAGGCACAGACATCCACACTATGGACAACCATATGTAAAATCAAACTCAGAACAATATTAAATTACAATCCCAAGAGATTTTATCTTAAATAGCAGAATTGCACTAATCACAGCTTTTTTAGGGTTATTATTTTTATTAGGTTCAAGTAACAGTTAACAATGAACAAAAACATAAGGACATTTCGTTTATCCTTCATTTAGAAATTTAAAGTCATCACATTCTGGGGCTCCACACATACAGTGAATATGTGATAGCTGACTCAAAAATACCAGAAGACTTCTGCCTGCTATAAGCCTCCAACCTGTACTGTCCATTCACCCCTCAGACAAGATTGAAATCTTTGAATCTGAGATCTTTTATAATTAGGTTGGTTCAAAAACACAACCTCAGCACACATTATTAATGCACTGAAGTGGACTCTTTACGCCACCTTATGCAGTTTTGTAATTTTTTATAAGTGACAGTCAAGTATTTCCAGATGAAAACCCCCTCATGACTACAGTAAACTTGCAAATTCACCCCTCTGACAAGAAGTGGGACAGGGGATCCTATTTTCTCAGCAGCTAGGTGAGAGAATAGATAAAGCAACAGGCACAGCATCAGGAAGACCCGAGTTCAAATCCACCCTCAGCCACTTACTAGTTGTGCAACCTTGGGCAAGTCACTTAACCTTGTTTGCCTCAGTTCCCTCATCTATAAACTGAGCTGGCAAACTACTCCTGTATCTTTGCCAAGAAAACCCCAAATGGGGTCACAAAGAGTCAGACATGACCAAAAAAATGACAAAACAAAAAGACACACAAAACATATACCCAAGTATGAATGAATTTGTGAAGGAAACTCCTGGTGTGGGAATTCTTTCTAAAGATTAGCAGTGATAAGTCTATGATCATAAATTTGGGGCAGCGAAGTGGCACAGTGGTGTAACAGCAAGCACCCTAGCATACCTAGGGTGGCTACTAGCACAGGTTCTTAGATCTGCTTTTCTAAAGGAAAGCAACTCAAAATGGGTTAACGGTTTCACTTTAATCAAGCATATCATTTACCTAGTTCAGGGGGAAAAGTCAGC
>CM053590.1:698260-723525 GCA_028646515.1 Pseudochirops corinnae | reverse complement strand
CTGGAGCCACAGGCTCCATGTGACCACATTCAGCCTATTAGGGAACAGAGTATACTTTCAAATATCCAAGGGTCCTCAGAGTCACGTAGCCACTTTAGCAAAGGGCCTAGGGGCAGGGAACATCTTCAGATTCCCATAACAAGTGGAAAGAGTACCAGGCCTAGAGTCAGGAAGACTCATCTTGCTGAATTCAAATCTGGCCTCTAACACTTACTTGCTGTGTGACCTTGGGCAAGTTACTTCACCCTTGTGTGCCTTAGTTTCCTCATCTGTAAAATGAGCTGGAAAAAGCAATGACAAACAACTCCAGATTCTTTGCCAAGAAAACCCCAAATGGTGTCATTAAGAGTAGGACAAGACTGAACAAATTTCCCAAACTCCAGTATCAGAATTTTACAGTATATAGTCAGCAGGGTTGGTAAGATCTTATGCTCCTGTCTGAATACAAAGTCTCAAGGGATCTTACAACACATAAGGACATCTTAAATGCTTTGTGCAAACAGTAAACTGTCATCTACTTAAAAATAAAATGTGCCCCATTAAACATTGAGCAGTTTTCAAATCTCTCTTTTCTATGACATTCTTTTAGTATCTGGATTCACGATCCAACAGAATGCACGCCAAAGAGAAGCCACCTCTCTAACAGCACTTTTGATACAGAAAAGTAACTTCTCTTTCAATCCAGATCCCATTAAATATAATAGTTTAACAAATTTCACAGCAACTTTAGAAACACAACAGTGATATACACAATATCATATATTTAAAACATGAACTAATCCTACCAGCCAGATGACATGAATTTGGCAGAATGCATTTCCAAATTAACTTTACATAGAAAAGCATTTATTTTACCACTTTTGGCATTTTATACCAACCACCTCTAAAGCCCGGTTCAGAGTTATCCAGTGTGGAGTAATTACGTTCAATTCATGAAACAGTAATGATAATGGACAACCTCTACATACTGCTTACCATATATATACCAGGGACTGAGTTAAGCATTTCACAATCTTTATATCATTTGATTCTCATGACAACCCTGGAAAGTGGGGGCTGTTCCTATTCTCTCTACAACTCAGGAAACTGAGGCAGGCAGCGGTGAAGTAACTTACTTAAGGTCACACAGGTAATCCATTTCTTAATACCAAATAGCAAATAGTTTGTATTAGGCTCTGGTTTACCACAATTATCCCATTGTGTTTCAGAACAAAATTTCAGTTCATTTTCAAAGAAGCATAGTGGCACTCCCACCTCCCTATAACTTTTTTTATTTCCTTTTAAATTACCCAAAAAGCCAAATCACTTCCTTTTGTGTTCATAACCTAGCCCTATTCTCACCCCTTTCCCTGAGACTTTTCAGTTTTAACCCAGGGCAAAAGGTGGGGAAATGCTCCAAGTGGCAGCCTCAAATTCCCACCCCCTGCTCGTAAGCTTGAGAATTTCCAAAGACTGGAAGACATCTTTAAAATGGTCTTTCAGGCCAAAGTCACATTCCAGACTATCTCAAGAACTACTCTTCACCCGTTTGTAACTTAGCATTTATTGGGTTTGGTTTTTTTTTTACATTCTTAGTTAACTACAATACTGTTGTCTCTTTGGCTTCTTAAGACCTTACAGATACAGGGTCTTTTCCTATTTCCTTTGGTAACCTTGCTTCTAGTTGACCTAAATAATTCTTTTATATAAGGCTTTGCAAGTTCTACTTCAACCTTCTCAAAAGACATTATTAGTTCCTGGTGACTTCCTCCCCCACAATAAATTCCCATTATCCATAACAGGGTCTGGGTCCAAGCAATGGCCCTTCTTTGTTTTGTTGTTTTTTTTTTTAATCTCTCTTTCCATTCCTTAATTAAACTTTACTTATTTTTAAGTTGCTCCCTGAGTTAAAAAAGAATTTCTTTTCTCATGGTTTAGAAAAAAGTTAATAGCAGTCAGTTCTACCAGGTAAATTTAAACTACAAACTATAAATCATCTTTCTCCTTTTCACCAAAACAGACCTGTCTGATCTCCAAGAAACAAACTTGTTTTAGTGCAAGGGAGGTCTAAGTGCTACTTCCCTGTATCTCTAGCAGAGTCTGCACGGTCATTTCTATTTTTCCTTAAAACAAATTCCGGGGTGGTGCCCCAAAACTATGATATTTCAGCATTTGTCAAGCTTTTGCTAAGTGCCTTATCAGAGAGGACAAAGAGAAGAGGGTGGGCTCCTCAAATCTGCTTCTCTCGATGGAATCAAATCTTCTCAGATCTCTTTCACATTTCCAAATCCTTCCCTTCAGAAAGAGGAGAAAGGTGCTTACCCTCAATCTACAAGCCCCCAAAGTCTACTTCGATGTTTTCAACAGTTACCATAATTTGGAAATTTAAGGATATTGCATGGATGTCAATTACAAATTTAGTCTCTAATCAGTTTATAATGCCATATGTTTCTACAAACCAGGAAAAAGTTCTCCTGTCTCTGATTATCTGACTATCTCTGTAACCCCTACCTTGCCAGAGCTGATATGAAAGTATCCTACTGGGACAGAGTTTAACATTCTGTTTTTAACAGAAAGCTGGGAGAACTGCTTCAAGTAGGAAACTTCATGAATCTTCCCCAGTACCCTAAACTCTTCAGCTACCACATTTTACAGCAGTCTTTCTGGCTGGCTGCAACTTTCCCTTATTACTCTTTCAAGGTAGCAGAATCTACAAACACCACTAGATTAGAGAGAAGACAAAGAGCTTCCTGAGAAGTTCACAGGGAAGGTAGAGAGGGATAAAAAGAGATCCCCTACTCCTGGGTATGAGCATGTGGTCCACAAACAGCCAAACCCTGGCGGACTTATACACATAGGAGCTTTCCTCATTAATTTAGTCATTTTACAGAGACACAAAAACACAGATGAAACAAAGACTCCTACTCACTGGCCTTATCTCCTACTGAAGGTTTGATCAAAAGATTAGTGCACACAATTAGTGCACACAAAAAAAAGTTTGCAGTAATTGAAAGTCCCTTTTTTCCCCTCAATAACTTTCCATTTGCAATAATGCAAAGTGCCAAATTGGGACCAAAAGAAATTATCAGTTGAATCTCTTAGTTTTAGACCAAATTTCACATAACTCAATAGCATGCTCCTTCATCGTTCCTGGTAACTGGGAACTTCCCGAGTCCCAGGCCAAAAAGGTTTCTGCCAGAGAAATTCCCATTGCTATAGATCCTATCATTTCCAGAGAGAACTCACAATGTAGAGGCTTACCCTAGATTATTTCCCTAAGGTGACTTTTCCTAGGTGAGGAGGCCTGCCTTGTTCCCTTTAAACAGACTTTCTGGAGCTATCTACTTCCCCAACACGGTCCAGGCATATCTTGGCTGGGAAGAATTTGAGAACCAGAGGGAGTCTGACCTCCAAGATAGTATTCTGCAGACAAGTCCTTCAGTCAACTGCAGCTGCTCTAGGGAGTCCTAAGTGGCTGTCCCAGCGCCATGAACCTACTCTTCCTCCCCCTGGCTGACTCACCAAGAAATAAGTCGGGAGTGAAATGTGCAGTAACTGAGGAGACAAAGGTTTGCGCTTCTGAACTTGCCAATTTACTGGCAAGGTGTGCAGCTGCACTAAGACCAGGCCACTCAGTAGGCACTGGACCACAAACAGATTTTGCAAAGATTTTTATACCCTAAATGTACCTCCAACTCTACCTAGAATGTAAGATGAGGAACTTTCTGACTTGGGAGGTGAAAAGTGAGTTTCAGGACTTTCCCAGATGTGAACCAGGATGTCACTCAACTCCCACAGTGCACAGTGTCTGTATGTGTCTTCCCCATTAGAATGGGAGCTCCCTGAGGATAGGAACTGGATTTACCCTGCCCAGCCCATGCTTAGCCCAGTGCCTGGCACATATTAAAGCTTAATAAATGCTTGATGATTGACTAATACCGATATAATTGAAGGAGGAACAAAGAGAAAATGCTTCCAAGTTAACATGAAATAAGAATTCATCATACGGATAAGTAAGAATCTTCCAACTTTTATTTTTAGGGTACAGTCACTTGAACATTTTTATTTCTTTAAAATCTCCCTAAAAGAAAGATATACAATAAAAATATAATCCAACATCCAACAATTTTTATACTCAGGAAGGAATCTGAAGTCCCTGCTGTGGTAAGAAAGGATTGTTTTTCAAAAATATAAATTTCAAGCCAGCAACAAAGCCCAAACATTCTTTTTCTTTAAAAATAGAATTCTTTTTCCATTCATGCCCGTGAGCCTCATCTCTCTCTGCTATATCTGGCCCCCGGTCTAAAGATTACTTCCCCACTAGCAACAGTATCTGGGATTATGCATTAATTACAAATTACAAGATTGTGCTCTCCTTCATTTGCATTTTGTAATACAATAGCTATATTTTAATATCAATTATACATGGCAAATAAATGATTTTAGTCTTAAAATATTCTTACCTTACAAGAGAAATTAGAAAAATATTTTAGGACATACTGAACATGATATAAACAGAAACTGCCCCTTTAATGAGAAGAACAGAGATTAATGAAGTGAGAAATCTAATGGGGGGGGCAGGGAGGTAGGGGGTGGGGGAAGGAGAACATGCCTGAGGATTCACCTTAACTGATGGCCCCTGTGATCCAACAACAGATGGAGACATCCCCAGAATGCACAGCCCCACTTAAGCATGACAGAGGCAACTAATCTGAAGTCGTCTAAGTCGCTTCCCTGTCGAAGTTACAAGGAACTACCAACAACTGGCTTTGAGATCTCCCCAGAGACTGGGAAAGGACAGAATTTAGGGTCCCCTCCTAAAAGAAAAAGGGACAATTAGGTGGTACAATGAATAGAGCACTAGGCCTGGAGTCAGGAAGGTCAGAACTCAAAAGTGACCTCACCACTTATAAGCTGTGTGACCCTGGGCAAGTCACTTAACCTCTGTAAGCCCCAGTTCCTCATATGTAAAAAGGGGCCATACTGGAGAAGGAAAAGGCCAACCACTCCAGGGCCTCATTTTCACAGGTCACAGCTTTCAAGGTACATCTTGGAGGCCTCATTTTACAGTGACTTGGTCAAGGTCACTCAAGACTCAAACCCAGGCCCCACCTCCATGTCCCCGGCCCTTTTCTTCTCTTCTATAATTAAACAAGTGTGAGGGGGATTCCCTGTGAGGGGCAATGAAGGTCACAGTTATCAGGGGCTCTCCAGCTGTCACCCACATCCCTAATAAATGGAATTCCCTGAAGGTCTAATCAGCACGCTTCCTAAGCCAGCCTTCTGTCCAGCACAACGAGCTCAGGGAACCCAGTGGGACCAGAGAGAAGATGGTCCTTAAGGAGCAAGGTGGCTTTACTAAGGCAGATGCCCCACACCAGACTGGGGACGGGCCATCACTCCACCAACGGACTACCTCTTTTCAGGGGCATCCTTCTAAAACATTCTTGGGGGAGAGACACAGGAACGGACTAACTCTGTGTCCAGCCCCTTTGCATACCTGTGACTAACCCCTCACCCGAGAGCTGGCCTGGCCCAACAGAACATTCCAGCAAAGGAACAACTTGGCATGTGCACCATGATGCTCCTACTACAGCAAAAGTCACGTCCCCCTTTGCTGACGCCAGATTAACAGAAGCCAGATGCTAAGACTTAAGACTTTTCTGCCAAGGCACAGGCCAACCTCAAGAGAATTTCTGAATTCCACCAAATCCAAGGCTATTTACAGTGACACAGCATTTTTCCACATCTCCCAGTCCGTTAATATAAACAGTATCTTTGACCAATTCAACCCCTTCACAAAGAAGAGATGAGGCTCTACTGTCACAGAAAACAAACATGAAGTAAACTCACGGGCTTTTCAGTAAAATCCATCCTGCAAAGAGGGACTGGCATGAAGGCGTTTTGGCCGGCGCCCCCTCCCCAGTCCCTGGAAGGACCCCGTCCTTGACTCCCAGCACTGACCTGTTCCTCCCAAGATCTGCTCTAGGCACCACAATGAGGGATCTTTTCTACTGAGCCTGCTCCCCAACACAGATGCCAAAGGACCGGCCTGCCTGCCTGCCCGCCTGCCCCAGACGCAGCAGGTGCTCATGCACCTGTTTGCCAGGCTCCCACACCCTCACGGAGTCCCATCTCCCAGGAGGGGGACAATAAAAGATCTCACCCAGAAAGAAAACTGGAGTCAAAGGGAGTAAGCAAGTGTTCCAAAGCCCAGTCAAAGGCAGGAAAACACCAAATGAAAAAAGGTTTTGGTCAAAACCTACTAAGGATTTTTCTTCTACACAAACAAGTTATTTTTAAGACCTGGAGGCAAGCCCCTATCCCATCTCCTCTGGGACTCTGCCGCCACGGCCCCAAGACTTCTGCTGGCTAACGTCACCGCTGCTCGACCCAAACGGCCCTGGACTACACACCTCACTCTTGGGGGGCCTGGAGCCCAGCATGGCCAATCTGGAACCCATAAAGCAGCAGCCCGAAGCCAGAAATACCAGCACGGGGAGAATTAATGACAAAGCATAATTAAAACCCAGTTAAGTCATTTATTTTTAAGTTATAAGATTTACAAGCCTTTGATTATTTCACAAAATAGTGTACTGAAAACTAAATCAAAAATGCAAACCCAAAGGAGACCCCGTGTGTTCAGCCCTCTCCTCTGTCCAACTCGTGCCCTGCAGAAGGAGGCTAGACTACCTTCACACCTTCAGCTCCAATTTCCTTTCTCCCTCTGCCCCCGACAAACTGCCAATCAGGTCTAGCCTCCGTCCTGTGCTGCAGACCCCAGCAAGGCAATCGGACGAGGCCTTTGAAACACGGACGGGTCCAAAGGATACAGTACGGTACATTAAGGGAGCTAATCTGTAGAAGGCTTATTGCGCATTTTCCCCTAACCTTAAGCCGAGCCTCCTCTCCGCCACCCTACTGCTGGGGGTAGTGAGGCTGCTGAGGAGCCTGAGGGAACGGGTATTGAGGCTGCTGAGGTCCTGGGTAGGGTGCTTGTCCGGGGTTCTGAGGATACACAGGAGGATAAGGCAGAGTGTACTGGCCATACATGTAAGGGTTATAACCCATAGGCATCGGCATCTGGCAGTACCTGTGGAGGACAAAGGGGAGGCACTGATGACACCATTCCTTCACCCCCACCCAGATCAGCTGTGGGCCGGGGACTAGCTCCCAAGGCTCCCCCTTGGCGAACCACACACATCCTGGGAACATTACCCTGGGTATCCTGGATAGGTGGGATACGGCGGTCCCTGGGCCTGAGATGGAGCTGCACTGGGGGCCGTGCCGGACACAGGGAGCCCCGGTGTCGGGGACGGAGCTGGAGCTGAAGCCGCAGTCCCAGACACAGCAGAAGCCGACGCAGTGCGACTGGCTGAGATCACTGGAGGTGGAGGGCGGGCTGGGGGCTGGGGCTTAGAAGGCTACGAGAAACCACAAAGCACTCATTAGCTCAGGCACGAGAGCACCCTTCCTCCTCCAGCCCACTGGTGGCCAACCAGGGAGAAACTCTGTTGGAGTCCTGGCCACCTTGGGCAGGCTCTCTGGAGAAGCTGACAGACCTACACTCAGAGAATCGTGTTTTTAAATGCACAAAAACATACAGTGTCATAAGAAAAACAGCTACATGGAGATGCAGAGACTGGTCATCAGGCCCAGGCTAACTGCCCTTGGGAGGCGGGCACTCACCAGCATGGTCCTGGGCGCTGGTGTGGGAGGGGGTGCATTTCCCCCAGCCGCAGGAGAGGTCTGATAGGCAGGGGCCGGGAGAGACGGGGCACTGGGCTCCCGGGCAATGCTCTGCTGCAAATCCCTTTGAAAGAAGAAAAAGCGTCAGACCCTGAAAGAGTGAGACCATGTGCTTGGACAGCCCTCTCTCCCTTCGTGAAAAGCGTCAGACAAACACATGGTCCTGGCAAATACAACCCACACTGTGGGTCTACAACACCCCAACAGGAAGTGTGGCACTACCTGGACCTCTGCCACAAAGCCTACAGCCCAACAGAGGCCTCTCCTTGTGGACATCAAAGGGCTGGAGGAGGCAAGACCCAGCAAGGTCACTCGCAGGAAGCCCTCCAAAAAGAGACTCCCCCATCCCAATCAAGCATCCTGGGGTGGTGAAGGGGGGGCCCCGGGGGCTGTGCTGGCTCAACACTGCCTGAATAAAGGCGTGGTGACACGTTTATAAGACATGCAGATGACCGACAGCCCAGCTACAACCTGGAGGCCAATCTAAGATAAAGGCAGTCAGAGCCACATGGGGCCATCTCCAAGGCCAGGAGCAGCAATATCACAAGGCTTCACACAAGCTTGACCAGTTGTTCTACCCCCTGGGCCAAGAAGAGCAAACAGCCAGGAATGCAAACGCGAAAGGAGGAGCAGAGGGAAGCACACATGCACACGCACACACACATATGCACGCACACACACACGCATCCCAGGGTCACATACTTGAGAAGCTCATCCCTCTCTGTCTTCCGGGCAAACACAATGTCACTGCATTTGTTCTGAAACTTCACCAGGATCTCCGTCAGCTCGTTGTAAAACTAGGAGCAGAGATAAGACGGTTACCGTTTCTGAGCGTGGGGGCAGCTGCACCTGCTGAGGAGTAGAGGTCCAACCCTGTGACAGCCCTCCTCCTGAGCCCGTGGAAGCCGGGGGGCCCGAGGCTATGCCAGCTGACATGAGCTGATCCGGCTCTTCTGCTAACAAGCGTCTGCCCCAGAAGGCCTCAGATGTGACAGCGAGAGAGCGGGTCTCCCCCCTGGATCTCAGACCCAGAGCTGGAGGGTCTCCAAAGACCCCTTTACCGAGAGCACCAGTTCACATAGAGAGGCTTGAGCCCCCTCTGATTCCCCTGCTTTCCAAGTCAGAGAGGTTGCCTCTCCAGCTGTGGGCTTCACTGAGACCTCCAAGAGAAGCCTCGGGATGGTCACCCACCCTGTGATGGGTCCTTGGACAAGAGGATGGGGGGGCCAAAGAGAAAAGGCCAGAAGAGCTTGACCGAGCACCACCCCAAGGTGGAATGGGCTGTAGGCCAAGGTCACCAAGGGAGGTCTAGGCTAGACTAGGCCTCTGAGAGCCTGTCGCTGTGTGCTGTCCACTAGGCCACACGCATGGCCTTTTTAGAGGATCAGGAGGGCCAAACCATAGGAACCAAGGCTCCACTGACCACCCCTACCTTGGTGCCTTCCTTCAAATTGGCAACAAGCTCCACAAAGTTGTCATAGGCCACTGCCAGATTCTTCAGGACCTCTTCTCGCAGATTGGCTTCATTGTTGGACTGTTTCATCTTGGAAAATTCCTGATGCGAAACCTTGCCCAAAAGACAGAACAGTTAGCACATTTCCAGGTGCCTTGCTGCGCACAGATCCGCTCCGAGAGTAGTGAGCCTCAGAGGCCTGGCTGACAGAGTCCAGGCCCTGCTCATGCTCACCCACCTAGCGACCTGAGGCAGGTCAATGGCAAGAAGAGCCCCACAACTGCAGTGAGGCCGCAGAGAGACCTCACATAACAAATGGGGCCCAGGGGCAGAACCACTAAGAAAGACATCACTACCACTCAGGACGCTGTCTCGGGTGAGCCTTGGCCAAAGCTATACTGCTGGGGGGAAGCACAAGGCCCAAGAAAGGGCCTAACAAAGGTGTGTCAAACTACATCAGCACCAAACTGGTGCCTCTTTATGCACATAAAAAACCAATTTCCATCACTCTAGCAAGTGTAGTTTTGTGTTCCTATCACAAAATCAAGCCAGGCTTTCTAACCCACATGGAGCTCTTCAGTCACTGGTTCACACCAGTCCGAGTCTCCCCATTTTTGAAAAAGGCCATTATCAGAAAGCTTCAGAAACGCTGATGATCCAAAGTAACTCTAACCTTCTGACTCGCCTCTTTTTCTCTGGGTCACAGTCACATGAAGCCTACAGTCAACTGAAAAGCCTTGTCCAAGGCTACCAACCTTGTCCTCGGACCTGGGGAGCCTTGTCCTTCTGCAAATCCCAACCAAAACAAATTAAGATGTTTGCAGGTTTTCTGGAGAAGCAAAGTTCTACTTACTTGGTTTTACAAAAAAAAAAAATAGGATTTTCTATCACTGTTGCGTCCCCCCCCACAGAGGACACAGAACAAAGTATGGCCTTCCTGCACATCTTTTCTTTAATGTGAGTCTGGTACGCCACAGGTCTCTCGGCTCAGTTCCGTTCTACCAGATTTTTGGTTTTCAGTAACTCACTCGTTAAAACACATTCAGTGGCCCCTGCAGAAGGCCCAGGGCAGGGCAGGGGCAGCCCAACAGAAACCCACCTGAATACTTTTCAGGAGCTCTTCCTGCTTCTTCAGTGATTCCTGAACTTTGTTCGTGAGGCCCCCATAGACACGGTCCAATTCTGTAACAGAGAGAGCTTCTTCATTTATAGCGCCGTCCTTCGCTAAGGCTGACAGAAACTTGCTTCTCATGTCAAAGGTCACGGACTTGAGGTCGCTTTCCAGATGTTCACGGTCCTTCTTCACATCATCGAGGCAGGCCAGCAGGGACTTCAGCACATTCACCGCCTGAGAGAAACAGACACCTAAGCACCTCCCCACAGAGCAGAGGGGCTCGTGAGGCCAGGGAGGGGAAGGACAGCTACTGGGACATTCAACAGGGCAGATCAGAAGCGCTTCCATTGAACAAGCTCAGCATCTCTGGCCAACAGAAACAAGAGTGCCCACCCCTTCTCTGCCCAGTCTCCTGCAGAGACTGCTACTTCAGACCTCCCTTTCTCCTCGTCTTCCAGAGTGTGCAGTGCCCTCAGACAGGAGTTCTGGAAGTTTTAGGGCCTAAAGATGACCCTCTCCCCACCCCAATGGCAGCACCATTTCTGTCTGCCACCTGAGTTAATACCAATGATGAGAAATGATGCCCCAACACACTTTTTACACTTCATCAGCTGCCTCTGGGGAACCTCCCACCAGAGCAATTTCATTTCATGCAGGATGACTAAAAGCATCACACATGCACACACACATACGCGCACACGCACATACGCGCACACGCACACACACGCGCACGCACACACACGCATGCCTTTGTGTGAACCACATAGAACCAGATGATAACACAAGTAGAAGACACAGACTTTGATCTGGAGCCTGCGTGTCCACAAACCTTCGATATGCCCAGGAGTAAATGCCCAAAACAGAGACAGTTCAGAACCAGCTCTCCCCAGAGCCCGGCCCAACAGGGGCAAGCAAGAAGAACCCTCCACTGGCTCTGCCACAACAGCACCTCCTTCCCTCCCACCACCAGATGTCACACAGACACCAGCAACAGCACTTGCTACGGTTTTTCTAGAAAAATCATCCCAAAGGGCCTACTAAGTGTCAGTCTAGCCCGATGGCTTAGTGTCTGCAAGAGGTCCCAGTCTAATGAGAACGACAACACACACACACACACACACACACACACACACACACACACACACACACGCACACACACGTACAGAGGCAGCTGGGGGGCCCAGCACACACAGTGCTGGATCTGCAGTCAGCAAGTCCCAAGTGCAAATCCAGCACCAGGTCTGCATGAGCTGGTTGACCTGGTCAATGAGAGTAAGAACCATGGTAACCATGGTCCTCTGGGGCTTGTCTGCCTTCTGAGAACCTGAGTGTATGAGGGCAAAGCCCATCTCTGGGCACACAGCCCCACCTCACCAGTGGCAGCCTGCGACCTCCCGCCTTAGTCGGCCTCACCTCGCTGCCCTGCATCGTCTTAGCCGGGTTGGCAGAAGGGATGGCCGCATTTAGCTCGGGCTCAGGCTTACACAGCAGGGCGATGGTGTCCCGGTGAGACTGATAGCGCTCTCTGACTAGTCCGTCAGCCTGCACGGCCTTGTCCAGCACACCCTTGAAACTGGCTCCCTCTGAAGAGAGGAACAAATGGAATGCCTGGAATGCCAAGGGCCACCTTGGGCACCCTCGCCTCTGCTCCCAGAGGCTGTGGGAAGGGGCGGATCCCAGGCTCAGGACGGGGATGGGTACCACCGCCGGAGTACATGCTGCTGCTAAAAGCTGCTCTCTAATGACTGCCAAAGGGCACCCATCGATGCAGCACCTGCTGACAATACGCCAGGCATCTACAAAGGGTGGCCCATCCAAAGAGACTTGGACACAGCCGGGCCAACCCAAGGCCTCCCTGGACCCAAGGAGGAGAGCAGCACCCACAAACATTTGGGTCCGATCCCAGCCCCCCAAACCCTCCAACTGCCACAGTGACATTGGTTCCACAAGGCACAACCAAGACATCCCACTGAAGAGGGCCACACCTCCAAACCACTGTAGACAGGAAGCATCCCTAAGGGCACCAGCTCCGCACCAGGTGGCCCAGATGAGGCCCACACCCCTGCCCTGACCCAACATTCCCCAAATGCAGGGGCCCAGTGGGTCCCACAGAAGACACCACACCTGCCCTCAGAGGCTTGTAGAGCTCATTAGACGGTGTCCTTTGCCAGCGCTCCTTGAATTTTGCTTTCAGCTCGTTATCTGTCGCTTCTTCTTCGTTCAACAATCTCAATGACTGGAGAAAAATGAGATTTGTCATGTTGTGGTGTAGGAGAACACCTATCGTCCTTCCACCCTGCAGCCTCCATTTAAGCCTCCTCCAGACACACCTGGTTTGGCTGGGCACAGAGGTGCCCAAGACCAAGCTCTAGAAGTGGCTCCCTTTCAGGAGGAAGGGCCACCAAGAGAGGAGCACCCAAGGAGCTGCCTCCACCAGCCACCTCAGCTGGAGGGGCAGATACATGATGACCCAAGTCTGGAAATCCCCAACTCTGCCCTTTGTCGTCCCCCCGGCAATAAGCTGACTCATGCAGCGGCCACTGCCCTTGGGGAGGCCCTCATCACCTCTGACCTCCAAGCCCAGGGCTCCTGAGCCCCTGCAGGATCCAGCACTGAGGCCTGCTTTCCTTCCCAGCTTCCCCCAGGCTGCACTGTACAGAAAGCAGCTGTGGTGGTCAGTGCCATGTCTGCTTTTGCAGCTGCCCTTTCCTGGTCTCCCTGGTGCACAGGCCTCCTGGTCATCCTGGGCAGATATCAGGGTGTAGTCTCCCCACTCTGACCTGGGCTCGCCCTCTGCCCTCGACACACAGGTGGGGCTTAGCACACGCTTGCTGACTGAGGCTCACGGAGGCCCAGTGACTTGCCCAGCATCACAATGTCAGGAAGGGGGTTTCTGGACCCTGCATCTAACCCCCCAGTCCTCTCCAGCCAATCCCCAGCAACACGAGTGTCAGCCCCTGCCACAGTGACCTCCAGCCAAGAGGCTAGGCTCTTCTCCACCCCGCTGAGAGCCAGGCTTCCTGAACTCATCTCTCCATCCAGCCTCCTGGTCCTGCCCACTGCCTGCCCCTTCTCAGGGTCACAGCTCCCCATCATTCAATAAGAGATGGTAAGTCTTCATGCTCTCTGAGTCAAGGTGGTATCACTCTAGGCCTCTGACCATTCTGGCCAAGGCCCAGACAAATCCATGGCCGAGCGTGAAGGCTAAGGGAGTGATTTCTGCCCTAAACCTGGTTTCTCCTCTGCCCCAGGGTACCAGGCTAAGCCTACAGATGGATCAGGGAGCATCTGTAATGGAAAGAACCTCAGAGCTCTGACCAGGGCCTAAGTGGCAGGCTCATCCAAAAGGATGGGGCCAGACTCGTATGCTTGCCCAGTCCAAAAAAAAATACCACATGAAAAGGACAGACGCTTTAAGGGGTCTTATAGGCTCTCTACTCCAAAGCTAACCCATCTTATCATGGAGGACACTGAGGCCCAGAAAGGGGCCCTAACTTGACCAAGATCCTTAGGGGAGGAAGGAGCAGTCCTGAGACAGGCTTGAGCCCACTTCTCTGCTTGTCTGCAGTCTGACGATGATGCTACCAGAATTCCCTTGCTCTCCTCAATCTGCCCCTCCACTGGCTGGTGAGGTGGTTGGTTAGGTAAGGGGGATGCATGGGGCTAAGGCCCAGAAGCTACTTCTGCTGCTAGGGAGGGGACAGATCCCATGGGATCAAAGAACTGGAATTGGAAGATGCCAGAGAGACCAGGAAATAAATGAAATAACAGAATAGAGGTGGGCAACAGCGTCATGAAGGCAGTAGTCAGGAGAGCCTGTAGGCAGGCAGGGGCGGAGAGGGCAGTGCTCATCCTTCTCGGGGACCACAGTCTCAGAGCAGCCAGAGTGTACAGAGGACGGCAGCCAGGGTGGGAAAGGCCTACAGGACTTGGCCTACGAGCTGGGGAGGTGGGGAGTTGGACCTGAGGGGAGAGGGAGACTCCTGGGATGAAGGGAAGGTGGACATGTGAACAGGACCCAGCAGGCAGATCTCAGAGCAAGTGGCCAAAAGGCCAAGCCAAGTTGTGAGAGAGAAGATCAGCAAGTGCCCAGAGACTGGGGCTCCTCGTCCTTGAAGGGCTCAAGCAGGGCCTGGGCCCAATGTAGGGGGAGGGCCCTTCCACCTGAAAGCCTGGGATTCTATGATCATTTCCGTTGCAGTGCCGTTATGATTTCCTGGCCTCTGGTCCAGGGCCCTTCAGACCACCCCCTCCCAAGGCCCCCCAGCGCCCACCTCATCCTGCATCCCAGAAGGGCTCAGTCCCAAGGCACCCAATGCTCGTTCCAACTCACCTCATCAAGGATTTCTCGATTTCTCTGCAGCAGCTCAGGCAGATCTTTGATCAACTGGTCCACAGTGTGGATCCCTCCCTGCTCGATTACGGAGGCCGACTTCGCCAAAATAGAATGAGGAACGGTATCCCCGGAGACATCTTCAATGGCTGCAGGCAGATTGAGGGAAGCCAAGACCCTAGGGAGAAGGGAAGCAAACCATCCCCAAGAAAAGGGTTTACCGTGAAACTCTCCCACCTTTCACGTGCAATCATTTGTGACGGTGGAGTCTGTTTAGTGAAAGCCCAGGCACTACCATAGCTAGGCTCACGCCTACATGTACATGGTGCAGGACCAGGACAGAGGAAAGAGGACACGGAAAATGGAGGAATGTCAGTCAGTTACAGGTCCTAGACCCCAAACCAGCCTCCAGGCCCTGCTACTTCAGCCATGCCACTCCTCGGCACTCCCTCAGCACGCACACTACACACAGCTAGCAGGGGAGGCCCACACGCCTATTCCTCATCAATCCCGTCTCCCAGGGGATGGATCAGCCCAAGGAACATCAATCACACCACCAACTAAGAGTAATCAGCAGCCACTGGGTCACACGCAGGGCTCCCGGGCTGGACGTGGCACTAACAAATGAGATGAAGTCAGGCCTGCCAGACTCTCCTCCTTCCCTTGGTCCCCCACCCAGCCCCAGGGCTGCAGCCAGCCTACAAACACCTCCAGGTGCCAAGTGAGCCCTAAGCTGCAGGACAGGGGATGAGGCCCTTCAAACCCCAAATGTGAGGAAACCTAAGGCCTCTGCCTGGGAGAGCCCATAAGCCGAGCTGGCAGACTGGCACAGAAAGAGTGGTGGGAGGGCATCCCAGGCACCATGCTGGGGAAGGGCCAAGAGATGGGCCCAGAGGGAGAAAGAGCCAAGGAGGCTGAGACGACTAGGGTCGGAGCTGAGGAAGCCTCGACAGCGAGGGGGACACATGGAGAGGAGAAGCCAACGGCGAGGCTGCAAAGCAGGGCGACTGGAGGGAAGGTGCTAAGAGGCAAAGACTGGGATCTGTCGGCGACCCTGGGCTTCACAAGCCCGAAGATCACCCAAAGGGAAAGGTCCAGAGGCATTGTAACATGGATGAAGAACCAGCAAGTGAGAGCAGAAGCACAAAAACCAAGAGAGAAGGGAGGACCCACAGGATGAAAACAAGGAGGACTGGGAAACAGTCTCTCAGTCAATCCGAGGAGAGAAGGAAGGTGATAGCACCTATCAAGTGCTTTTGGGGGGGACACTTGCCCATGTGTGGGTGGCAAGGAAGGACCCAGGAGATGATGAATGAGACAGAAGGCCGGAGAAAGTGGGGGCACCACACACCTCTTCCTCAGAGACTGGAGAAGAGGCGGAGGGAGAGAATCTGGGATAGGGCCAAAGCAGGTGGGAGCGGCCCGAGGAGCAGTGATCCAGGAGGCCCAAAAGGAGACCGCACAGCAGCCTGTTCAGGCAACTGGAAGAGGCCAGGGGCTACAAGAGGTGTACAGGGGAGATCATGGGGCCCCAGTGCCAGGGGAAGGGGAGCGGCCAGAGGGCCGGGCCAGGTGACGAGGGCAAGGCACAGCGCACCAGGGTGGTCTTGTAAGAGCAGGCTAAGCCACACTTACCCATTGGCCAAGTTGGTGGATTCTCTCATTTGGGCGATTAACCTGTTCACCAGATCAGCCTTCCTCTGATTAGAGCAAGCCACAGACTGCTGCACGGCCACTGGAACCATCTTCTCAAACAGGTCTGCAAGCAGAAGGCAGCATTTCAACAGGACCTGAGCGAGACCAAGTCTGGCTGCTCCCCAAACCTGCCTGCCCCTTTCTGGGTAGCTCACAAGCACTGGGGTGAAGGAAGTCACAGCAGGGTTGTGCGGCAGCCACATAAAGGCAGGAAAGCCACAGAAAGTCACTGGAGGTCCAGACATCTGGCTCATCAGTGCGGGGTAGGGAGACTAAGAAGAAGCAGTGAGGGATACCCTGCATAGTGATGGCCATGAACGGAGCCAAGAATGAGCTCTGCAGCACTGTCCACTCCCCAGCCCAAATGTGAAAGGGACCTGGCACAAAGCGTGCCCCAGAGAGGACACACCTCAGAACCCTGCTCTCAAGGCAGCCCATGTATGTGTGTGTGTGCAGGCGCAGGCAGGCAGGCCCTATGAAAATCTCACCACCCTGCTTTCCTCATGGTCCTCTGCCCACAGCTTTACTGGAGACCAGTGAGCCACTCGAGCAAACCCTTCACATGCCCTCCTCTGCACATGATGTACTTGTGCATAACGTAAAGAGATTTTGCAGGAGCGCTCTAGCGAGAATACTTTTTAAAAATTAAAAATGAATGTTTTAAAATTTATTTTCCCGACTCTGGGAACTTGAGAAATACTAAAGGCAGGGAACAGATGCAAAACAAAAAGACACCGTTTAAGGTGACAATTGTCCCTGCCACGTCAGGACTTTCCCCTTTGCACTTTCAATATATTGTGGGTCAGCATAAGAACTTAAATGGGAACTTGGGTGGAGTTCTGAAGAATTTGCAGACGACTCGCAAAGGCCAACAGACAGGGGAAAGTCTAGAAATTCAAAACTGCCTAAAACATCTAGAGGGCATCGCACAATGTCAGCATAGCTTATCTGCTCTGGCACAACAGGAAGGCCAAAGAATCTGACTGGGACTTTCCAAATTGGGGGGGCGGTGCTGCGCCCTTCCCCAACAATGCGGAACTGAGAATCTAAGTATGGAGAGGTGAACAGGGTGGCCGAGGCATTCGCCAAGACAGGCTTACCACTGAATTTCGGACTGAGAGGCACCCGGACGGGCGTAGGCTTCACGAGGGTAGCTTTGCCAACAGGCTCCAGGTCTTTAAGGTCTGGAACTCGGTCATGATAAATGAAGTCATTGTCCTTCTTTGCTGCTGCGAGGGCGCGGCTGATTTTGTCAGAGAAGTCCTTGACGCTGATATACTCATCATAGCGAGACGCCACCGTCTTAACCAGCTCCGCCGCATGCTGTGGAGAACACGTCCAACCTCAACCAGGCCGTTCATGAGGCCACAGAAACACTCAGGAGCAAGGCTCAGAAGGAGTCTGGGCCCACTCTCCCCACAAGCAGTGCCTGTGAACCAGCTGTCTTACCATGGCTTAGGCCGGCACTAGTCAGGGCTGACCAGCTGCTCACTGCCTCGACTAGCCTTGTTCTGACCTGGGCTTTGGCAGGGCCTGCCTGTGTGGGCCCAGAGTGGTCACTCAGGGCCCCAGACAACTCTCAAAAACCAGGAGGGTCAGAGAAGGCAGCTGCTGATTCACATTGTCTGAGGGAGGCCTCCCCACAAAGGAGGGGTCCAAAAAAGGCCTATCTGTGAACTGGCTTGGAAATCTGAGCTCACTAGAAAACAGGCATCGCGTTCCCCACATGCCATGGGAGCAGAGTCCTTGCTATTCTTTAAAGAGGAAGCCGGATGAAGGGTAACACTGTTCCAGCCCTTCCTTAGCCCAGGCCTAAGGACTGTTTCCTTCCATTCCCTTCTAACTTTAAACCAAGCCCCTGAGCTCCACTCAAGAAGGGGGGAGGCAATAAGCCACCTGCTGCTTTCATGGGAAGTTCCCTGCCCTCCTTGGCCCTCCCAACTCCACAGCACCAGGAATCTCTCTAGCTAAAACACCCTGGCCTTGGAGTCTAGAACACTTCCTGTGTGACCCCAGCAAAGACATGTGACGTCTGGAGCCCCAGTGCCCTTTTCTGGAACATGGGGGGTTACAGGCAGTGCCTACAACACAGGGGCACCAGAGAAACATGGAGATGCCTGGCAAGATGCCTGAGATTCTAATTACCAAGCTGGATCCCCAAGAAGAAAGGAGAAAACCCACTCATTCCTGCCACTCTTCCCAGAGCGGGGATACACGAGCAGGATGCTGCACAGAGGATCCAGCTCAACCAAATGGCTTCTTCATCCATGTTTTTACTCTTTGTTACAAGGGAGGGATGGCTCGACAGGGAAGTGAAAAGAGGCTTTTTGGAAATAAAAAGAGGTAAGAGAGGGCCACCCAAAGGCCACTTGGAGGGCCCTGCACCCAGCCCGCCCAGCTCACCTGCAGCCTGGCGATCTCCTCCCCAAATCTCTTCTGCTGCTTGGCCAGCACTGCCTGGTGGTACTCCGCATGGGCCTGCATCAGGCAGTGCTTTGCAGCCAGGATGGGGTACACCTCCTGCAAAGAAAGACACTGACCAGGGCAAAGGCCACCACAGACAACCCAGGAGCAAAAAGGAAAGGGAGGAAAAGGCCACGAGAAAAGACGAGTGACCAGAGCAGCTTAGTCTCCGACAATGGCCCAGACGTGACAGCACAGGGACCAAAGGCAGGGAATTCAAGGGTTTTCTTCTTCCAATGAAGACCGCTCTCCCATGGTTCTCGTGGGCCAGTCACGGCCTCATCACTCACTGTGACCAAGCCACAAGGGCAAGCAATGCTTTGTAAAGCAGAAACTCAAGTGTGCCAGGAGAGAAAAGAAGGCCCCCACCCCACATCTCGCAGGAGATGAGACAACCAGTGGTTCCATCACCAAGTGACAAAAAGAAGAGGGCGAAGGGGCAGCGAGGTAGTGCTTCAGTGCACAGAGCGCTGGGCCTGGAGTCAGGAAGACCTATGTTCAAATGTGGGTTGACACTTACTGGCTGTGTGACCCTGTAAAGTCACTCACCCCCAACTGCCCCTCACACACACACACACACACACACATACACACACACACACACACACAACTGCACGTACATACATGCACAAACACACCAAACACTCACCCAGCAAAAAACCGCTCACAGGCCCCCAACAGAGAAAGCCTGACTCCAAGGCATCCCTGACACAAAGGAAACAAAGGCCCCTCTGGGAGCAGGTCCAGGCCTAAAGTCCTGGTCCACCAGCTCACACGGTCCCACAGAAAGCTGACCCTACTCCACCCAAACGACAATAACCAGACTCCAAACCTGCAGTGCTAAGGGGGTCTTTTCTGCTGAGCTTTCTGGACTGCTACTTGAACCTGAAAATGCCTCATGGGCCTGGTGAGCAGAGACCAAAGCCACATGCAGCCCCTCAACAGCACAGCCCCAAGGGGCACCTCGCCTGGGCAGGACAAGGCAGAGCCAGGGATCAGAGGACCACAGCCTGCCCAGCATCAGTCGCCTGGCATCCCATTCCCTTCCTTTCTGGCTAACCTGAGGCACAGCATTCAGTGCTGCCCATCCCCCACAGGCTCACTGCAGCATTAAGCCCGTCTGCAGGGAGAGGCTCCCAGGTGCTTGGCACAGAGTGATGCGGCCTCCTCACAGCAGCCCTCTGGGTACAAAGGGCTGCTCTTTAGGTCCTATCCAAGACTTCTGAACAACTGCAATGATTTTCATTGCATATGACAACGCCTAAGGATGACCCCAAGACTCAAGATTTGAACAACAGGTTTCTACGTTTCTCTTGCACAAGTTCCTTGCATTCTTTTAAAAGGTAAGCATCTATTATTGAAGTCAGGAAAATCTTTGGATCTCAACTAACAAAGTACCAACAGTCTGTCAAGGACACCTTGAGCCTATGTGGAGGCCACAGCGCGGTGTCTGTGCGACGATATCACAGTAAGTAACAGACTGGGTATTCTAAAGTCTAAGCAAACAGCACGCTTCATTCTGGCCCAATTATTAAGAGGCTACAAGGAGAGGTTTGGGGTTCTCTTTGGGGCTTAAGTTTCAACTTGACAGGAAATGGGAATCGATCCACACATTCGTGCCAAACTTCTGGGAATCCAAAGTCCCTGCAATTCCTTGACCTGACAAGATGCTAAGCCACAGAGAAAGAGAAGTTTCCAGGAAAGAACACGTTTGAACTTAGAAGCCAGGGTTAGGAAAGCGTTCAATACCCCCATAATTCAAATAAAAAGTGAGTCTTTGAATGGATCCAAATGGTCCAAGTTCTGTATCCTCTAGAACCGGAAAGACACAGGCAGCCTTCCAATGAATCCCTGGCCAGCATTCGGTGATATGTGCAGACCAAAGTAGTGTCTGATGACTCCGACACTAGAGAGTCCCCAGGGCTTATCTCGTTCCGAACAACTAACCTTGGGAAGGGTGTCCTTGTACTGACACTGCTTGAACGTGTCCCCATAATAATCAGCAGCTTGATTGGCCAATTTTGCTATGATGGCATCTTTCATTTTATCTGAAATAAAGAAGCAAAGAGGGGCCATGGAATTAAGAGCAATCCTAGGCCTCAGCAAGCTTATCTTTAAGCGCGTGCACACACGCACACGCACAGGCACACGCACGCGCACACACACACACACACACACACACACACACAGCTCTATAATCTTGCCTGGAGAACGACTCCATGCTTTGCACAATCACCAATTTTCCTTTCTGGAGCATCAAAGTTTCCTTGGCAGAGAGACACCCTCAGTGGGCTCATGGACTGTCCCTGACACAGGGCACTGGTTTCACAAGAGATGGTGGGCCAGTGGTCGGCATGGTTCTTCAGTACTTTACAAGGGGCTAACTCATGAGAGCGGCCCAGACTTTGTGGACCCCCCCATCACAGCTACTGGAGGCATCAAGGTCCCTGAGCTGACTCAAAGGGACATCATAAATGCAGGGCCCCACCCCAGTCTAAGGCTGGCTGGAATGTGAACTCAGATCTTCAAATTTAATATCCTTTTTGCCCCATCAAGATAATCTATGCCTGCCAGATTAAGAAAGCAGTATTAGAAACGTGCCCCTAAGGGCAAGCTTTCACCAGTATGCAAGGTCACAAGAAGCAACTCAGTGTCATAGAAAGAAGGCTGGATCTAATTGCAAGCCAGGAAGACCTCAGTACAAATCCTGATTCAGCCTCTGCTCATCTCCCACCTTACAATCCCCAGTTTCCTCAAAGGCTCCCTTCAACAGGAGGCCTTTCAGGGCCCAACCGTGGGCGTGTTCTTATCAACTAGACTGTGAGCTCACTGAAAGCAGGGACTGATCTCCACCTACCTTGGCCTCTCTGGTGTCTGGCACTCACACAGTAGGTGGTTGGCAGATGTCTGAAGACTGACTGATGGCTCTACCCTGCATCATGGCTGCCCCATGCCCAGCCCAAGAAAGGGCACTTCACAATACACACACACACACGCGCGCACACACACACACACACACACACACACACACACACACACACATGATATTTTAAATCACCTCTTGTAGCCTTGAGGAAGAACACTTCCTGGGCCTGGGCCAGCATAATGACACTCAAGGTGCCCGTGGTATCTGGAGCTATGTCAGAAGTAGGCTCTCGATTCAATGCAGACAAAACGGTCTCCTTGATGTGCAAGAAGGCGCCACTGGCAAACTGCAAAAGAAGAAGGCCTTTCATGGGTCGCAGACCCTCCTGGAGAGAGCAGTCCAACTACAGAAACCAAACACTGCGACCAGAGGCATATGAAAGGAAGAGACCAAGGCCCAGGGCAAAAAGCACACGAGGTTGTCCTCCCATCATGGACAGGGTGCAATCAGGTGATGGCAGGGGGCCACGTGGGCAATTCCCTGGGGCCCAGCCCCAGCCACTCCTCTGCAGTGGAGCTAGAGCCTGGTCTTCACTCCAGGGACAGTGCAATCTCTGAAAGAGCCCACCTGAGGGCAGGGAAGGCAGACAGGTCAAGAATAGTTCAAGACTAGACACAGAAGCCAGGCCCTGCTGCTCAAAGCAAAGGGACCTCGCAGCAGGAGGAGTGAGAACAGAAATGAAGAGGAGCTGCCACTGCCACCATGAGGAAAACAAGACAAAGACTGGGGCACTGAAGACAGGAGGAAGGCCATTTCTATGCAGCCAGACCAAACTCTGTAAGCCCTGAAGAGCTGGGCCCCCAGCTGCCCCCAAAAAGGTTTGGGGGAATTCTCCCTTCCAATGGGCCCAAGTGTCTCGACCCCATTGAGAGAATGATGGCTTCTGACCAAAGGAACAACATCCTAAAAGCAGAACTGTCCCAGAGTTACAGGATTTCCTAAACAGAGATGGAATCCCAGAATGCACCTTGCACCAGACCATAGGCCGACCCCCAGTTAAGAAGTGGATCTAAGAGACAAAGATACACATGCTTCAGTGTAGAAATCTCCCTGGAAAGGGAGGCACTCGACCAAGGCCAGGCTTGGGGACAGGGATCATCTATCAGAGGTATGCCAATGTGATGGAAGCAGGATACTTAGGATGATGAAGAGTTAACAACTATCCATCAAAACCTTGTGACTTCAATGCCAAAGCAAATCAACAGATTCAGCAAAAGGACATAGTGAATATGAAGATTTTTCTAAACACATAAAGAGTTGTGCAGTCTATTGTATGAGTCAGTCAAATTAATTATATTCCTTAGCATCATTAAATCACAACTGAAACTGTTCTCTCCAGTTTCCAGTGGTCTCTCAACTGACAAATCCAACGGTCTTTTCCTCAGTGCTCAGCCTTCTTTCCCGACCCCTGGGCACCCTTGGACATTGTCAAAGACTGACACCATAGGAGACTTAGAAGGGCCCCACCTCACAGGCCATGGAGAACCCCAAGGCGCTCCTCTGGTGTGTCCCAGAAGGCATCTGAAGGCCCTGCTTTTGCGGACCTCCGCCTCAGCCCCTTCTCTGGACCCTGCTCTCCCCTCCCCTACTTCTCCTCCTGACTGTCTGACCTCTCTTTCTCAGTCTCCTCTGCTCCAATCTCCACCCAGGTAACACTCCCTGACTGGGGGTCCCCCAGAGGTTCTGTCCTCAGCTCCCTTCTCTCCATCAGTTCCCATGGGTTTTAATATCATCTCGAGGCAGATGACTCCCAGATCCATCCATCCAATCCCAGTGTCTCTCCTGAGCTCCAGGCCAGCATCACCAACTGACTACAGGACAGTTCAGGCTGCAGTTGTCCAATACACCCCAAACAGAACCCATGATCTTTCCCCACTGACCCAGCCAGCTTCTGCTGGAGGCATCCCTGCTCCCAGTCTCACAGGTTCAGCACCTTGGCATCAGAGTGGGCTCCTCACTTCCCCTCACCCACACTGCCCTACAACCCCTCCAATCCAACCTGTGTTCCTACTCCCCACAGCTGCCCCCTTTGACCAGGCCCTGACTATCTCTCACCAAAATCAATACCCGCAGCTGCCAACGCTATTTTCCTTAGGCGCACATTTGAAAATGTGACCCTCCTCCCCCAATCGATGGGGCCACATGGGCAGAATCCAGGCTCTTGTGTGGGATCTCCCAAGGCCTTTGTGACCCAGCCTCTGCTTCCTCAGAGAGAAAATCTGGCTCCCCCACTGGCCTTCCTCTGCTAAGACACCTGAACACCCTCTCTTCCTTCAAGACACAGCCCGAGCACCACCTTTTATACGGCGTCATTCTTGGTGCCAACTGCTGGTGCGCTCCATCCCTAATCACACAGGATGTGACTGCCTTGTTTCTATCTGATGTGTATACACACACACGCACACACGCACACACACGCGCGCACACACCCAACACAGACTGAATTCCTTGCAAGAAGGGGCTGTATCCCTGTGCTTACAGCAATGTGACACATGGCTGGATGGATCCAAGGTACAAACACAAATGTAAAGCCTGAGGAGCCTCAGAGCTCCCACAATCCACTACCTTCTTTCTAGGGGTCAGAGTAAGCAGCCACGCTGGGACTCGAAGCCAGGCTCCTGGACACCAGCATGATGCCCCTGTGGGTGGTACTGAGGCAAAGTTAAGCTTTAGCTGGTGAGCAGAGCACAGGGAAGCCACTCCATGACCTTGGGTCAAGTCCCCAGATGTGAAGAGAGGGCTGAGGGGTTTAAAGAAGATTATGCCCCAGAGCTGAGCTGCCCAACAAGGGAAATTCTCACCTCCCATCTCTGCCACTTTGTGACTGTGGGAAAATAAGAGCAATTTCTCTGAGATTCCATCTTTTCATCTGTAAGAAGAGGTAGCAGCAGACTCCTTCCAGCTTGGAGTCTTAAAAAAGATCAATAATTTCAATTACCTCCATTTAAAAGCTGCAGATGGATCCAATCAACGTAGCTAAGAAAAGAGGCTGTCAACTGAGGGGAAAAGTCTGACATCCAACAGACACAGAGAAATGAAATGATGCCGCCTCATGTCCAGCCAGCTGCTCAGGATGACCAAGGGGCAGAGCACTGGCGAGGAAATGCCGCAAGTGGGCATGGACCCCAGCAGGGCAAAAGTAGAGAGGTCCCGTGTCCCCTGCACATTTTGTGACAAGAGAACGCAGCGAGAAATAACCAGAGGCAGAGGACATGAGACGAGCAGAATCGGGCACAGGCAGGTCAAGAACACGATGTAAAGAGGCGGCCAACCTGCCTGTGACAGAGAACTAAGGAATGGGGGGAGGGGGACGCACCCCCTCAGCTGCTCTTTCTGGGCCTTTTCTGGGTTTTCTTGTGTTACAAAGTGTAATGTCTGACAGATGGTGGGAAGGGGGAAAAGGTGCTTTAAAAAGGGAGAATGACTAGAAAGAATCTGGAATCTGGAGTTCCATAATCAAATATTATGAATATGTATCTATGTATATATATATGCAATTATTATTATTATTATTATTGACTACATCCAACTGGAACTTGAGATACACAGGCAC
>CM053590.1:682711-697760 GCA_028646515.1 Pseudochirops corinnae | reverse complement strand
TAGACTGGGGGAGGGGGGACACACTGGGATGGCTGTTTTGGGGTGGGGGGGGAAAGAGGGGGAGAAAATATGTAACTCAAAATCTTGTGGAAATGAATGATGCAAACTATAATAAAATTAAAAAAAAAAAAAGGGGAGGATGACTTAGAGGCACACAGATGCTCCGGACAAGAATCGAGGCCAGAGGATCCAGAGCCTGTAGGAGGAGCAAAGCCCATCGCGCCCAGCTGCCTGCTCCCCAAAGGGGCCACAGATGGCATGAGAGACCAAAGTCAGGGTGGCCTGGGCTTGAGGAGGAAGGTCAAGCAGAGAGCTGGGCTTTCAGAGGACAAAGGAAGAGCCATACCATGGGTGGGGAAAGGCTGAAGGGAGAAGGAGTTGGGGGGGAGCAAGATGTAGATCTCTACCCCCTCAAAGCCACCATGCGCTGTGGGCCTCTGCCACCCCTCCCAAGGAGATCAATAAGAAAAGAATCCGTAGCTACAGACATATCTGCGGCAGCTTTTTGTGGGGTGTATCAACCCCTCCCATGGGGAACAGTGGAACAATTCAGGCCTGTAAGAAATGATGAGGGGAATAGTGCTGGAGAAGCCTAGAAGATTTGTATCAAGCGATGCCGAAGAATTCGAGGAGCAGAACCAGGAGAACCATCTCGACTGAGACGCCACAAAATGACTGACGCGGCCAGAGCCCTGATCAGCTCAATGACCCAGCCACCCTGGAGGACCACCTGCTGAGAGGGCAGCAGGAGACACACATTTGGGTGGAATTTGCTTGGTGTGACGAGACACACTGGCGACAAAGGCTTTGGTGTTCTTTTTCTCAGAGCAGGGAGAAAGAAAAGGAATCAACATTTTAAAAATCAAAACTAAAGAAAGAGAGGGAAGTATTGCTGCAGCCTGAGAAGGAGAGGTCCCAGCTCAGTCCCTGGCAGCAGTGGTGGGCTGGCGAGGGCCTCGTGACCTCAGCAATGACCTCAGCAAGCTCTTGGGATGCCAGCCCCAAAGCCTCAGCCCAGATGGGCTAGGCTGAGGCAACCCTAAAGGACACCCTACATGTATCCACTACAGAATGGGATGGGGTTTCCCGCTCACCAGAGGTCTTCAAATGAAAGGCTGGCTAACCACCTGTCAAGGACAGCTGGGACAGGCACTGATTCAGGTAGGAGGAGACTAGGGGGTGCCTGAAGTCCCTTCAGTCATGGAGTGTAACTGCCCCCAGCCTCCCCAAACACCCCCTTCCCAAGGGCACTTCAGGTACAAGTGTGTTTATAGAAATCTGATGGCGGGGAGCCATAGGTTGTGCAAGGGGAGGAAAATGTTCTCAGAAGTGTCCAAGGCTCAAGACAGCGTGGTCACAGTCAGCCAGGGAATATCCATCCTACCTGGTAGTGCTTAGCAGCAACTTTCAATCCTTCATCATTATCCAGATTCTGGTCGGCTGCGATCTGGCTCGCTAATGCTGCACAGTTGAATAACACACATGTCTTTTCATAACCTAGACTTGCAAGAGCTGTTTAAAAAAATAACAACAGTTAAGAAGAAAAAGTTCACCCCGTTGCTTCCTCCGGTGAAAACAGTTTCCTTAGACTTTTATTTATCCAGGCATCTGACAAATATCTCTTATGGCATTCACGTAGACAGAGAAATAATGTGGGCTGGACCCTGACGGGGATGAATGGCTAGAAGCAAGGCGGCATGTGGCAGGAAGTCTCTAGGGAAGCGCCCGAGAGACCTGCTGCTACTGGCCCCACACAGCCATTCTAAAACGTGGCTTAGATGAAGGCACGGCATCTCCAACCAATGCACACACAACGCAAAGCGAGAACGAAGGTTAGTAAACCAGTGGCCTAAAAGAGTCTTTGCCAAGAGCTGACTGGAGATGGCGAGACACCAGGAAGCAAAGAAAACAAGCAAAGTCCAGGCCCCCGAAATGACAACACAGAAGCGTGCCACCAGTGGGCAGGTGTGCGTACAAGGAGGAACAGCACAGTCAGAGGGGAGGATCCTCAAGAAGGCGGCAGGTGACCAGAGGCCAGAGAAGGAAGGGCACAGCAGCTCAGCATTGGCAGGGCAGAGGCAAAGCCAAACACTGAGAGTGGCATCGTCAGGCTAGAGCACTGCACTGAGTAACAGAGAAAGTCAAGTCGGAAACACTCAGGACCAAACAAAACGAGTAGGCTCTGTACTGCTGAGATCACCTGCCCTGCCCTCTCTGTGACACTCTACACATGTGTGCGTGACGTGTGCGCGCACGCGTACACACACGCACGCACGCACACACACACACAGAGATACAGTATAATGCAATGCGGGATGGCAGGGAACCAGAGCTCTGTGACTTCACTGGCAGAGAGGAAAATGCCCTCTCCCAATGCAGCTCAGCAATCCCTCAGCACTTCCCAAGTCTTAGCAAGGGGCCTGGCGCAGAGCTCCGACAGGGTGGGGGAGGGTCAGGTCAAGTCTTGGGGCCGCCAAGGCCAGCTGCCTGGCCACTACGACAGGCTAACTCTGAGGCAGTTCAGCTCAGCTCACAAAAATGAAGGCTACCTAACTGTAATTACAGGAATATACACATATACTACATACACGTTTCCTTATTACACTAGGTATAATACTTCTGAATTAAGTGCTACAAAGGAGGCCCACTCTGAGTACCAGAGGAGATCAGGGGAAGAAAAAAGTGCCATCAGCAAGAGCACTTGGGCCAGACTCAAGTTGGTGCAGGAAGTACCTGAGGGTTGCAGAGGAAAGTGGAGAGAAGAAAGATCCAAGCAGAGAGAGTGGCAGGGAGAGCAGCAAAAGCAAAAAGGCTGGTGAGGGAGCAGCTGGTGGGTAAGGCAGAGTCAGCCATCTGCCAAGGGGCCATCAGTGAGCCCCAGGCTAGTAACTGAACAAGTCCCGCCCCCCCAACTCCACTCCTCCCACTGAGTCCTGAGCACTAGGTGAGCTGCAATGAACAGGGGAAGCATGGGAAGGCCTCGAGGAAATGATGCCAGTTCAGTAAAAACCCCCAATGCATTCACCAAGACTCAACAGACACTAACTGGGCAGGAGTCATGAACAGTCTGATTTTACTGTAATTCCCAGGGGAAGGAACCCCGCCACTAGCAAGGCAGGTCAGTGCCAAGGGTCTGGGACTCTCCAGCTCCCTGTCCATTAGACCACATCAAGTGAGAATGAAAACCAAAGGTATGTTCACAGCAATTATAATGACCCACTTGGCCCAGAAAGAGAGATGAAAAACAACCATCTTGGCTCCTTTTTTTTTTTGATCTGTTTGTAGGAGGGATTGGCAATAGGGGTTAAGTGACTTGCCTAAGGTCACATGACTAGTAAGTATAAAATGTGTGAGGCCAGATCTGAACCCAGGTCCTCCTGACTCCAGGGCAGGTGCTCTATTCACTGAATCATCTAGCCGCCCCTGAATTGGACTTTGTTAAATACATTAGAAAGTAGTCTGGAGGACTGGTGGTAACTGGACACATTCTCCCTCACTCCTGGTTATTTTTCCCAACAATAACCAGGTAAGTGCTGCTGGGATGGACCAATGGAAAAGCCACAGACAATACCAGGAAGGCCGAGAGGAAGTCAGCAGAAGGAAGAGATTTGGGCAAAGCCCAAGAAAAGTAGGCAAGCTACAAGATGGAGCAGGCGTGAAGCAGGTGGAGAAGGAACCACAGAAACACAGACAGAAGCATTAGGAGCCAGACCTGCAGTCAGGCCTCACTTCAAAAACTCCCCAGGCAAGTCACAAGCACTTTCTAAGTGTTGGGGAAACTCATGAGGGTGTGAGACCTGCTAGGAGATAGATGGAGAGGCTGCTGCCCACTGAACAAAGGATGCTCCCTGACCAGCCTGTCGGGACAGTAAGATTAGTTAAAAATGAAGACTTTAGACCAAATTTCCTAGAATTTATTTTTACAAAAATTACCTACCCAGTTTTACAGATCCTCCAAAGAGCGAGCCTTTGTCAAAAGCATCCTTCCAGGTAAAGGTCAAGCAGATCTACATTGAGGAAGAACGGAAAAGCAATCCATGAAAGGGATGCGGCCCACTGGGAGGGAAGAGTTAAAGGAAAGGGTCTCCAACAAAGAAATCATCAGGCCCAAAATCCAAACAGCAAAATGCCCACCTGCCCACCAGGCCAAAGCAGGCCTCCTCCCCATTCCAGGAGAAAGAACCCACACTCCACCCAGACACACGTGTCCCCACACCCCGAGCTCCCTGCTTCCTGGCCTGACTGAAGATTTACTAAGTCTCCAAAACACAGGAATAAAAGTGCATGACGACATCCCAGAGGCCCTCAGAGAAGGAGATGAAGCCAAGCCCTTGGCATGGAGTCTGAAATGACTCACCCTACTTCTTTATGTTTAAGAAAATACACACAAGGAGACTAGCCCAAGCACTTGGTGGAGATGTCTACACTCCCTCTGTAATTCATTACGGGCTAAAGGAAGAAATTAAGAGAATCTTAGCGGGCCAGGCAGGAGAGAAGGGACACAAAGGGCACCCGGCTTCAGGAGGAAGGAGGCTCCCATCAAATTGGCACCCTTTAAAAACATCCCCCGGAACAGCTCAAGACACAGTGGTGATAACACCCCCTCTCCCCACTCCAGTTCTCTATCTCACAGGCGGAATCGAGGGAATGACTGCACATGCCATAGCTTTTAAGCAAACTAAGATAAGTCTTTACCTGGTTTTCAGAAAACGGGAATTTTGGCTCAATGGAACAAATCTGATCATAATACCTAAAAAGCAAAACCAAAACGAGTAACTACTACAGTGAGCTGCTGCACATCATTTGCAGCCCATTCTGGACAATTCAAAGCCAAGTTCTTCCTCAGCAGACGATCAGCCCCTGGTCCTCGTAACAAAACTCCAGGGGCCCTATGATCTCCCAAAGGGAGGGGCTCCACCATCCCCAACGGTCCCCTCCAAGAAGGTCCCCCTCCAAGTGCTGCTTTGGCCCGGCTTCCCACGAGATCCCAAGGCCACCCAAGGGAGCTCTCGGGCAAGGCCACAGGCTCCTTCCTTCATCATTTGGTTCGAGGCCTCTTGGCCCTGGGTTCGAAGCCCTTCACACCCCCTGCACGCTTCTGTACCCACTGAGCCACACTCAATCATGATTCCTCAAAGAGCGCCACTGACTCCACACATACCGCCAGCAGAGCCAGACAACCAATGGACAGACAGGGCTTCGTTTCTGGGGCGGGGCGAGGCCCCCGCTAAAGCTCCGCAGTTCCCCCCAGACAACGTTACCAGAGACGGTTAAATTAAGGGGCACATCAGGTGACTGATGGAAACGGGAAAAAGCAATCCCCCTGGAAAAAAGAGCGGTTTGGGGGGACAGAAGACAGGGAGCGGCTCCAAAAGCAGGCAATTCTCCTCCTTCGGAAGGACACAGTCCTGGCTCTTCTCTTCTCCCCCAGACCCCAGCGCCACTCAGCCCCCCCCTCACTCTCCCGGGATGCCCCAGCCTGGTCTCCCGGAGTCCTCATCCCACCTAGCGCCTCCCCCACGCGCCCCTCTCTCTGCCCACACCAAGAGCCACCGGGAGCAGGCCCCGAAGAGGGACCCCGGGAGAGCAAAGCGTGTGGCCCCGAGGCGCTGACTCAGCGCCCAGCCCCGCTCTCCAGGGCCCCCCATCAGGGCAGACAAGCACCGGACAAAACAGGCTCAATGGCCCGGGACGGGATGGCCAGGGCTGGGAGGGGCCCCTGCCGCCTCTGGGGGAAGGTAGGCGGCTCCCGACCCGGGAACAGGCCCGACCCAGGTCAGGAACTGAAGGCTACAGATGGGACGCGCGAGGGGGGGCGGGGAGCCGAGAGAAGAAATGCCGCGGTCCGGAGGCGCCCCCCCCCCCCGGGGCCTGGCCCGACTCCCCAAGCACAGCGCCCCCCACGGGGGGGGGGGCTCGGGTCCTCGCTCCCCCGCCCCTGGCCAGCCCCGCTGCCCCTCCCCAGGCTCCTCCAGAGCGACCCCCGGCTCTTCTGCCACGCTGGGCTCCGGCGCCCTCCCCTTAGGGAAGCCGCGCGGACAGGGGCCTCCCCGGAGCCCCCCCCCCCCACACACACACACCGGAGGGCCCCGCCCCCACCCTGTCACCCCGTCACCGCGCAGGGCGCCCCGCCCCCACCAGCGCGGCTGCCGGCAGGGCGGGGTGAGGGCCCGGAACGCGGGGCGCCCCCCGCCTTCCCCCCACTCACCGCAGCAGCGTATCCAGTGCCGCGTCGTGGCGGTCCAGGGGGCGGCCGAGCGCGGCCCGGCGCAGGCGGCTCAGCTCCTCCGCGGCCTTGCCGAACTGCGCCGCCTCCTCGCCGCCCGCCGGGTACGTCTGCTGGATGAACTTGCTCAGCGGCCGCGCCACGTCCACCTCGGCCGCCTTCTTCAGCTGCACCGTCACGAACGTCGCCATCGCGACGACCCCGAGCAGCCGTCGCCGTCACCGTCACCGCCGCCGCCACCGCCCACTCCCCGGCCCCGTCGGTCCGCCCGGCACTTCCGCTCTCGGCCTCGCGCGGGCGCGCACGTACTCTGCGTCATAGCGGCGCGGCGTCGTGCGCATGCGCCCGTGGCCCGCGGGACCCGGCACCGCCCCCCCGTGACGCGACCGAAGGGAGGGCGGGGCCCGGAGAAGCAGCGCATTCGCAAACACCTGTCCGCCGCTACATGCCCGACCTGAGGAAAGGGAGAGTGCGCAAGGTTTACCCCGCCCAGGCTTTCCTCTTAACCGGGGAAGCCCGGAAACAAGGAGAAAGGGCTCGGATCGAGTGCGCGTGCGCAACATCCTCAGCTTACCCCCTCCCCCCGTCGTGTTCAGTCCCTTGCGAAGTCAGTGCGCGTGCGCACTCACCTTTTTTTTTTTTTTTTTTTTTCCTTAGCTCCAACTTCCCCTATTCTTTTCTACTGTACGATACTAGAAGGAAAATCGGAGCGATGGGGCCGCGCGTGCGTGCACGGACTCCTCCCCAGAAGTGTAAAGGCCTGGAGCCCGGGGAGGGCTGCTGCCAATGCGCTTGCGAAGACCTCTGGAAGCCTGCCTCTCCCTCAATCCTGGGTGAAAGTCCTTGAAGCCGCCCATGCGCATGCGCATCATCTTGACACCTCTCCAGTCCCCAAGTCCTGCTCAGAGTCCTTGAGGGACCCAGCTCCGGAGTCCGAGGCGGGGTCTTGAGCCCAGGGCTCCTAGGCCGCAAAGCAACGTCAGGCCGCTGCTCTGCACCCCGCCACGTGGAAGGGGGTGTCTGTAGACGGCTGGCAGGGTGCTCCGAGCCCCCCACTTTCCGTGTCGATCGTGGGGCCGCCCAAGGTGGAAGCAGCTCCATGCCCCCCCATCTTCTCTGAGCAGCCCCCCTGGGAATGGCTGGCTGGGGGTGAGGGGTATGGGAGGGGAGGGGGAGGAAGAGCTTCCCCTTCCAGCCTTAGAGGGGAGGAGACAGGAGCACATGGTACCCCCCCCTTTGGGAGGGTCTTCTCCGAGCAGCCCCAGGCCCTGGGAACAGCTGAAGGGGGGAGGGGTGGAAGAGAGTTCACCCCCCCACCCCCAGCCCAATGGGCAGCATGGTCCCAGCAGAAAAGCTCGGGCCTGGCCAGGTCAGGAAGCAGGGTGGAGGACCAGCCACTGGGAAGGGGATCCCCTGGGGAAGGTCACAAGCGCCACCTGCTGGAGAGTTAAAGCACCTCAGAAAGCCCCAGGGCCAAGAGCCAACCTCCAGGAGGTCTGGAACTCCGAGTTCCTAATGGCACTGGCAGAGAGCTGCCTAGGGTTCAAATAGAGGGGCCCCCGAGGGAGCCGTGAAGTGGAGAAACACCCAGACCTCCCCCCTGGGACCTACGTGAGTCACTGAGCCCTTACTTAAGGCAGCCAAGGGCTGTAGCAGATGGACTGCTGACCCTGGAATCCAGACGACCCATGCTCAGATCCAACCTCAGGCACTCAGCTGTGTGACCTTGGGGAAGTCACTTCAACCTCTGACTGGCTCTATTTATCGTCTGTGAAATGGGGAGAATTACAGCACCTGCCTTGCAGGGCTGCTCAGAGGTTCAACTGAAATAATGTCCATAAAGCGCTCAGCACAGTGCCTGACCCAGGATAGGAACCTTGTGAAGGCTTGTTCCTCCCCCCCCCCAAAAAAAAGAAGAGAAGGTTATTGTCACTACTCAGGCAGGGAACAGAGGCTCAGCTCGTTGAGCTGACGGAGACCCTGCTGAGGACAAGGGCCACTCAGCTTTTATTTCCTGTCTGTCTGCCAAGGATAATGACCTTGATGCTGGAAACGAAAGGGAAAAATGGTATGTGGAGTCCGAGGCCAAGAGAAGAAGGGAGACAGTAAGAGAAGCCCCAGCTGCCTCAGCAGGACTCAAGTCACCCAACCCAGAAGAGCTGTAGTCTGAGGCTGCAAGAGAACTGGCCAAGGCCACTGCTGAGCCACCATCCATGATGCTGGAAAGAATACAGCTGAAGTCACAGGCTTGGGAAGACTGGAGCAGCGATATAAGAGTGGGGAAGGACAACCGTTGTGTGGATTTTCAAAAATCCGAAGCAAAACAACAGAATCCACAAACATTTTACATGATCAGCCTGGCTCTGTTCAGAATGGAGCATGCCATGCCAGAGTGCATTAATGTGTTCTTGGCCGAGTGACTCTCCACCTGGAGTAGGTTGTAGAACCTGCTTCCTAGGGAATCCTGACATCATAAAATGGAGTGGGCCTGGGAGAAACGCTGGACTGGATCAATCTTAGGTGGATGCTCCATTACTGCTTCTGATTGCTTTACCATGTGGCGGACATCAGCCTCTTGGGTCCTCTCTCTCTCTCCCTCTCCCTTTCCCTCTCTCTCTCTCTCTCTTTCTCTCTCTCTCTTTATCCCTCTCCCTCTCTTTCCCCCTCTCCCTCTCTTTCTCCCTCTCTCCTCCCTTCTCCCTCCCTCATCCTCTCTTTCTCCCTCCTTCCCTCCCTCCCTCTCTCTCTTTCAAATATTTTTACTTATTTCATGAAATATTATCCAATTACATGTAAAATGTTAAAAATCATTTTTTATTTTAAACTTCTTAATTCTTTGAAGCAATTTGATTTGAATCATACGCATGAGTTCATGCCAAATATATGTCCATATTAGCCATGTTGCAAAAGAAAACACAAACAAAATAAAGCAATAAAGATAAAGAAATGTTTTAAAAAGTCGCTTCCATCAGCATTTAGAGTTCCTCAGTTCTCTCTGTGGAGGTGGAGAGCATTTTTCGTCATAGGTCTCATGAAAGTGACTCCTTAGCCCTCTCAGTCGACCTCTGCTCTGGGTTTGACTCCTCCCTAGCAGGGCTCAATGAGACTCAATGCTGTCAGGGGAGAGACCTTCCCAGGCCTGTGGGCGGCTCCCAGGCTGTCAGCCAGCTCCTCGAAAATGCACTTCTTTCCTTTGCTCTGGTATTTGTTAATTCATTTTGTGTGGCAGGGTCAGAGAGTGGGAACTTGTGACTTTCTAAAGATCAGGAGACAGAACTATCAGATGTCTGAGAATTCAAAAGTTGAGTCCATGCTGGGTTTTGTAGCCATTCCAGCATTGTCTCCCTAGAAAAGTTGGCCTAGAGATAGCTGAGGAGAGGAACCCTCTGGGCAACCATGCCAACTGGGCAGGAACTTGGTGGGACCAATGCTATGTAGAAACTGTTCTCAGACTGAGCCACCGGACGTGGTAAGGGGGAGGGGGGTGAGACAGAGAGAGGAGAGGGGGAGAGAGAGAGAGGGAGAAGAGATCATGGCAGACAATGCACTTTTTTTAAAAATGGGATTACTAAACATGTCAATGAGGGGAATGCTATAGCTTTTCTTTGCCTAGATCTTAGCAAAGCTTTTAATACTCTTTCACACTTTTCTGGTGAGGAAGATAAAAGGAAAGCCAGACTCAAGGGCCAGTTGCTAATGGTTCAAAGGCAGCTGAGTAGGAAGAATCCAGTGAGGGCCCCAGGGAATCTGGTGTTTAACATTTGTACCTTCCAGACTTGAATAAAGACAGAGACCCTGCTCACCATTGTAGACTCTGCACTGGGAAGAAGAGGGCACAGGAGATGACAGACCCTGGAGCCCAAAGGTTAAATCGGGCCAGGTGAAGTTCAGTAGGGATGAACATAAAGTCTTGAATGTGGAGACCCAAAAATCGACTTCAGAAGTATAAGGAGAAGGAGTCCTGGATGGAGAGAAATTGTTCTAAACAAAGAACTGGGGGCTTTAGTGAAATCCAAGTTTCCTGTGAGGCAGCATAAGGCTGTAGAAGACTGATACACTCTTGGGCTGAATTTCTAATGGGGTGATCCTCCCACTGCCCTCTGCCCTCGGGGGGGGGGCCCTCATCTGGAGTATTATGTTCCATTCTGGAAGACCTGGGGTTACCACAGCACACAGAACACAGGGACTGGGGTCAGAAGACCTGAATTCAAATCCAATCTCAGAACCTCCCTAGCTGTGAGGCCCTGGGCAGGTCACTTAACCTCTGTCTGCCGCATTGTACAACTCTGACCAAATGAGAAGATACTTCTGAAGCTCTTGGCACCATGTTGGTCATGATTCTTCATTATTATTCTGGTCACCATGGTGTGGGTTGATTGATAAGTTGAAGTCCAGAGGAGGGAAATCAGCATAGTGAAGAGCCATGGCATTGGAGAAGAATCATGGAGGACTGATGACTGTCTTCTAGTATTGGAAGGGTGGTGATATGGAGGTGACTGTTCTAACCGTTAGGCTGCCTACCCCAGGGCAGTTGGGGTTCCTCGAATAGCTAGCCCCTCCCCAGACATAGGGGCTTCTGGCCAGCCATCTTATTATAGCAGCCCCTCCCAAACACCCTCACCTTGCCAAATCAAAGGACTTCTCTATGATTCTAATAGGAAAAGCCCCTTCCCTGGTCCCAGCCCCTAAGTGCCCCCAGAGGCTTCATCCACCTCCAGGTCCTGACCACACCTACCTTCCCCTTCCTTTGGGCCCACCCATCTTTCTAGGTTGGTTACCTCTTCCACCCAGGCCCCCTGCCCACCGTTCTCCAGCAGAGCTCAAAGGTTGACATTGGGGCCATGGCACAGCTTAGCCCTAATGCTTAGAACATTCTCCCTCCTCATTGTCATCTCTGCATCCCATCAAGAGGTTTTCCCTGATTTCCTCAGCTGTCAGAAGGTGCAGAGAGTACCTGTCAGCTACTTTCCATACCACCATTCCAATGTATTCTGGACTAGCTGGAGGGGGCAGAGACTGGCCTGTGAGCCCAGGCCTCATGAGATCGTGAATTCTGCTATTTCCCCACCTGCTTTCCAAGGAAAAAGAGTTGAGCTGGAGCTGAGAACACACTGAAAACATACCAAACACCAAGACATTTTCTCCTTCCTGCCTTTGAGTGAAAGGCAAGAATCCTGTAGGGCCCCAAAGTGAGAGAAGGCCCAGGCCCAGGCCTTGACCTCCTTTACCAGGCCAACACTGCTTCTGTGCTATCTACCCTTCCCTGTTCTTCAGTGACCTTGTGAGCTATGAACTGTCAGGAGACCAGGCCAGTAGAAATCCAGACCAGAGGCTGGGATCCACCAGGGCAGTCCTAAAGCAGCTGGGACCCTACCCAGCAGTGGACTGACCCTACAGCCATGATGCTGGGTCCTGTAAGAGTGGGGGGCATGGCCCTGATGTAGGAAAGCAAGGTCAAAACTGAATCACACACAAAGAGGAAGAAGCAAGGGGTGTCCCAGGATCCACACCCTCCACAAGTGCCCTCATTTACAATCATCCAACACAGGACATATCAAGTGACATGATTGTGCAGCTGGTTCTGTCTCCTTCCTTATATCCTTTTGAACTGGCCCTAATTTGTTTACAGCCACAGAGCAATGTGGAGAAGCCAGGTGCTAACCCTTCCCCTGTACCTGGGGAGCTTTTGGCCAGTCCTTTCAAAGCTTGCTGTCCTTCTCTCCCCTTCCTGGGCTTCCAGATGCACAGTTCATTCCTACATAACATAACCCTCACACAGTAACCCAATCTCAACCAAACCTTGGGGTTGGACAAATTAACAGCAGCAGCCTAGGGCACCCTAAGACAGAACAGACAAGAGAGCTTAAATCATTAAATTAAAGCAACAAAGGGAGTGAAGTGGCAGCATCTGCCTCCTCTCTCTGCGAATTTCCCTCTTCTTCCTGGTATCTCTTGTGTCTCCTTCCCCATCGGTCTGAGTCTAGGTGTTGGTCAGGGGTCAGGGCCTCTCCATTCCTGATGGACCCATCCTGAAGGCAGCCCACGGTCTGTCTGGGGTTTGTAGATGAAACCGGTGAGGTGAATACTTTGGAGAAAGGGCTTTGAGTTTGATTTCACCCCCAGGGACTGAAGCAACACAGGGGAGAGGGAACCCCTCGTGCTTAGGGAGAAATGCTGTTCCTTATGGTCCTCAAGTGATTTGATGTTGTTCACTCATATCCTACTCTCTGTGACCGCATTTAGGGTCTTCTCAGCAAAGATTCTGGAGTGGTTGGCCATTTCCTTCTACAGCTCATTTTACAGATGAGGAAACAGAGGCAGTCAAGTGACTTGCCCAGCTAGGGCTAGGAAGTATCTGAGGCCAGATTTGAACTCAGAAAGATGAGTCTTCCTGAGTCCAAGCCCAGGGCTCTATTGACTGGAGCACGCAGCTGACCCTCAACAAGAACAGTTTTATATAAAACATGAAGGTTTGCAAAGCACTTATTCTCAGATGAGAGTACTAAGGTTGAGGAATTTCGATGACCAGGGTCACACAATTAGTAAGTGACTGAGGGGGCATTTGAAGCCACGCCTTCCTCATTTCTGTGCTCTTTCCACCACATTGAGTCATTCATCTGTACTATCAGAGCAAGAGCGCCATGAAGTGTAAGAGTGGGGGCTGGATGTGGGGCTTTACTCCCTTTCCTAACGTACACTGGCACCTTTTCTTTCCCCCATAGATTTAGAGAGTTGCTGAGAATACCAAGGTCGAATGGCCACTTAATGAGCATCAAATGCTAGAACCAAGGGCATGCCTCAAAGACAGGTGGCATGGGAGTCTCCTGCCCTTCCTCTCATTACAATAGGCTGCTGGCCAACTGTAGAAGTCCTGGGGGAAAGGAGTCCAGGTGCGGGGTGTCCCCACCACAGTCATGAGGGCCCCAGGCTTTCCTTCCATTCATATTATATGCTTCAGGTACCCTTCGCAGGAGCCAGGTAAGCCAGGGTTATGCCTCACTAGCTGGTAAGAAGACTATGTGGAAACACCTCAGAAGGTTCTAGATCCTTGCCACTTCTCCCACTTTTCTGTTTAACATACATTTTCACCTACTGATAAAAAAAAATAATGGAAAGAGGTTGTTGACACCCCCCAGCTCAGTAGTCTGGACAGAACAAAATGGCGGCCAGTGACTAAGGAGTTTCTAAAGTGCAGACACTGGAGGCTGATCCACATCTACTTGGAACAGTACAGAAATGGTGGAAAACAAGAAAGACAAAGGGAAGAGGCTGGCAGAGCTTGGTCCCTAAGCAGATAAACCAGCAATGACTCACAAAGAAGGAAAAATGAATCAAAGAATGAAAGAAATGAGTGAATGGAGAATCTAAAAAAGGCCACAACTCAGCAACTCAGTCGTCTGCAAGGAAGAGCACAAACTGTGGCCTTTTCTGCCCTCTGCACCCTCGCACAGGAAGCTTTTTCTACATCTGAATGTTTCTGAAAATAAGCTTCCATGGTCATTGGCACTGGAGTCACTGAATGAGGAGTATATGAAAAGTGTTTACTGAACACTGAGTGCTAGTACTCAGGTCTGAAAGATGTAGTGATAGGCCAGATGGCAAGGCCCAGTGATACTCCACTTTACTGAGAGTAGTTGGCACTTCCCTCCTCATGAAGCAGTGTGAGTGTGCATGTCTGCCTTGATGTCAGGAGTCTGGATTGGCCTGTGCTCATGGCTGCTGGGATGGAGAGAACCCAGTGGGATCAGGGCAGGGCTGTGGGGAGAGACATCAAGGAAAGCTCCCATGCCAACGCCTGGTCAGCTCTACCCACTATTTAGTGACTACATAGCTGGGCACAGTAGGCTTCCTCTACCTTCAAGAACCATTGACTTTCAAATTCCTATCAGTCTTTACCATTTACTTCAGTATGAAGGAAGAGATACATTGGGAATTTTAAAAATAATTTAGTAGCCAGTCAATAAGCGTTTATTAATCAACTTCCACTGGCTAGGTACTGTACTATGTGCAGGGATACAAAAAGGCAAAAGACAATCTCTGTCCTCAAGGAGCTCACAGTTCAATGGGGGAGGCGACATTGTTGCTTGTCCTTAATGCTCAAAGATGAACAAATGATATCAGTCCGCTGGGGTCAAGGCGCAGTGTGTCTGATGGTAGCTGCTCAGACCAGTGTGAGCTGGAAACTCTGCCACAGGTCTGGCAGACCTCATGACAGTCCATGTGAGCACATGGGGTAGGGACGTCTCCAAATCTGCGCATCTCCCGTTCTTTTGAGCTATGATTCTATTTTGCTCATATAGCGCAGCACCTTCTCTGATGTGGCCATGCTGGGTGCTCCTGTGCCAATGTCTCCCAGGTCACACAATCAACCCCAAAGTTTTTTTAAAATTCATTTGTTTATTTACTTTTAGTTTACAAGATTCAGTTCCACAGTCCCTTGAGTTTCAAATTATCCCCTCTCCCTACCCCCTCCCCACCACAGTAGCATACAATCAAGATCTGCAAATACTTTCACACTGGGCATTAGTCTGGTTGTACAGAAGGGCTGTAACCGATGAAGTGAACACTGGGAAAGAGGAAACAAAACCAAACATGAAAAAGAACGATCGCACGTGGATTGCTTCAGTCTCCATTTAGACTCTGGTCTTTCTAGATCTTTCTTTGAACGTAGGTATCTCCTTCCATCCTGAGACTTGTAGAGTTGTCTTATAGCTGTGTGTTGCTGAGAAGAGTCCAGTTTATCAAGGTTGGTCGTCACACATATGATGTGTCTGTGATTGTGCACACATTTCTCCTGGTTCTGCTCTTCTCACTTAGCATCAG
>CM053590.1:652278-682211 GCA_028646515.1 Pseudochirops corinnae | reverse complement strand
AATCTTCATGTTTATTGGAAGCTTTTGGTGGGGGAGCTCTGGCTGTGCTGTCCTCCTGCAGCTCTCTGCCTTGGTCCTTCTTTTCCCCAAAGAAGGAATCTAGGGTTTGGTTGCTGTTCTTACCCTGCTTCTTATGCTTATTCTTATTCATGGTTAGTCAGTCCGTGATTTTTTTTTTATTCTTTGTGGAGCTCTGCTTCCAGAGGAGAAAGCTCTGTCCCAAATCTCTGGGGTCCTCCTAGCTGCCAGAGCTCTTAGGAAGTTGCTGGGTCCCTCCCCCACTTCCAGCTCACTGAAAAAAAAAGAACCACAGGACCAACGCCCAAGACCACGATCCGGATCCAGGCCGCTCAAGGCGAGAGCACTTGGCCTCTGAATGATTGCTTGGTCCCCCTGCAGTCTGCAGGCCAAGAGCTCTGAAGCAGCAATGTGGAGGCGAGTGCAGGACCTCCGCTTTCCGCTTCTCAGCCCTGGAGACGGTTTGGCCAGACCGCTTTTCTCCCACGACCTTGCAAGTCCCACTGACCTAATTCTGGATACTGCTGCAGCTGCCGCCAGTCCGCTCACCCAAAGCTCCAGCCAGGGCTTGGCTCTTCTCGTCATGCTGCCTCCGAGACACAGCCGCGGTTTCAGGCCAGGCTGGTTTCGGTTCGCAGTGCTGAATTGTTTCCTCGTAGCCAAGCTGACTTTAGTGGAAAGTATATTTGTGTGTGTTTTGGAATTCTAGAATTAGTTTAGAGTCATATTTTATGGGTATTTTGGGGTGGCTATGTGAGAGCTGCGATAATATTGCTGCTCTTATGCCGCCATCTTAGCTCCGCCCCCCCCTTAGCCTTATCTTTCATGAATTCCTTTTTCCTCCCTCTCCCCTCCCCGCCCCCCCCCGTCCCTCCTGGATTCAGGTCCCAAACTTTCCCCTGTCATGGGAAGACTTTTCTGAGGTGGGGTGCAGCTCTGTTAAAGAGCCCAGAGCCCTGGTGGGCCTTGGTACTCCCTTTTGTAGGGGATGGTTTGATTTTACTCCTGTAAGGTCTCACATGGAATTATGGGCAGTCTTTCCATGGTCTATACCGTTCAGTCTGTGATTTGCACCAGTACAAGAGCTTCTCATTGTTGAGGTTTAAAGTTTAGATTAAGGCTGCTCAAGACCCTAAAATATCAACATGCCAGGTCCTGCTGAATGAATTCAACTCAGGTCTTCACTCAGCCTAAGTAAGGCAAAGTTTATTAAAGATTCACCTTAATGGGTAGACTCTGAAGGAGCCTAAGTATAAGTGACACTTGTATTGGCCAAGGGGCCAGAACAATCCGACTCCAGTCTGAGCTAGATTAAATTCTTGGCCCCTTCCTGGAGGCACAATGCATCTTATATACAGAAAGATTGTGGGAGGGATCTGGGGAGGTACAGAGTAGGGGTTTGGGGAGGGTTTTGAGGAGTCAGATGAGGTTAGACTCCAGTAATGAGATTAAGGGTGGGAAGTGGCTGGACTGTGGAGGGCTAGGCTAGGTTAAAGAGTAACTGAGATTTGGGCCTAGGATAATGAAAGGTTTATGGCCTCATCTTGTGAAGATTCATTTGGAGTTAAAGGGGGAAGTTTCCCTGAGCCTGTACCCTGGCAGTCATCACACCAGTGGAGACAGAAATTGTGACTTTAAGAATTCTACTGAACTTTCCTTAGAAAGGAATCTGAGCATGACAGATGTAGTTTAGATTAAATTGAACACTGGTCTTAGCTTTTGAAACACCTTGCTAAACATGGGCAGGCGGATAAATTCAGATCTGTACTTGACTTCATGACTGTGAATGTGCTCTTCTGGAGCACTCAAGGTTTTCCTTGTAGTCTCTAATGTTTGGGGTTTTTTCCTACAGGTGGCATTACTTGGATTAGAGATTTTAAGTGCCTTCATAGACAGATTATCAGCAAGATTTAAGTCCTACGTACCCTCAGGTAAGCTAAATAATTTTATTGTATTTGTTTTTTTGTGTGTGTGAAAGCATAGTTGTAAGTTAGAAAGTATTTACCTTTTCCATTTCTGTCGAAAATAAACACTTCGGGGATTTCTTTTTTGAGGGGACAGGTAGCGAACCTTAGAAAGGATAGAATGTCATGTCTGCCCATGAGGATTAGACCAGTTGGACTGAGAGAGAGTCCTTGGTGGGAGGGCTTGGTGTCAGCCTCTTTGGGGTGGGCTCTCCATGTCAGCTTGATGCTGTGGGATTTTTCTAGAGGCTGTAAGGTGCCTTGAAGATCAAGAAGGGGTGATGTGGCAGGAATGCCCTTCTGTTCTTTATCCTTCGTTGGCAAAAAGGACAGTGACATCATGAGGGCGATGGCATGACTTGCTGGTGGGTTGGATTTGAGTGAGGCAGGGCTGTGCAGAGTCTCCAGCGGTCTGGGTCTAATCTGGGTCTAATGGCCAGATATGGATCAAGAAGACTGGAGGTGGCCCAGGATGCACTGGGAGACCTAGGGCTTTTTTAGCTGAGCCCTTTAACCCAACTCAGTTTGGCCAAGGCAGGGCCCATTTAGTGACTAAAGTATTTAAAGCTCCACCCTCCCTTTCCAGTCTTGTTCACTTTGCCCACTCACACACCAGCCCATCTCCCATCTCCACACCTTTGCCATTAGTGTCCTATGCCTGGAGCACACTCCCTCAGTGCTTCATATCCTCCAGATACTCCCTTCCATACAAACCTTTCCTGATTCCCCAAGCTCATGTGTCTTCCCCCCCATAATTTTCTTGTATTGATTTTGTGTGTGTGTGAATATTTTCATTTTATCTTAAGGACCCAGCACATTACCTAGGTCGTGTGTTAATTTATTGGAGTGATTGATTCTAGTGTTTTCTGGGGCACTGAAAATGGAAGCAGTTTTCCCAGAGTCCCACAACCGGGACACATCCCAAGTAGACCTTGAGCTCAGGTCTTTGTGATGCCAAGGCCCGCTCTCTAACCACTAGGCCCCTGAGTCTCAATCTTTAGGTTAGCATTCTAGAGGCCGGAGGGCAGGAAGGTGGGGTAGAAAAGGGAGGAGCTGAAAGCAGGAAACTGGGTGGGTGCTGAGTGGGGGGAAACAGTCTGGCCAGGTGACTGCCACCTTGGAAACCTAAGGGCTGGAAAGGATGGCGGTCCTGGGTGGAAATGGCAGCATCTGGGGGCGAGCTGAGTTTGGGTGGAAAGAAGGACCTGTCGAGACGGAGGTGTTGACAGGGCATCTAGGCAGAGACAAGCAGGTGTTTGTTGGTGGGTTGCCTGGCTTCTGGAGGCAACTCAGGGCTGTGTCTGGACAGAGGTGATGATTGACCCCATTGGCACCCGGGCCAGAAGATCAGAGGGTGCCACTCTTCGTGTGAGCAAGGAGGATGCTTGTGCAGAGAGTGCTGAAACATGGAGGTCACAGGGGCAGCCGGGGGCAACACAGCTCCCAGAGCGCTGGACCTGAGTCAGGGAGATCCGAGTTCAAATCCAGATTCAGCCACTGACTCACAGGATGACCCTGGGCAAATCACTTCCCGCTGTCTGCCTGAGCTTTCTCAGCTATAAAACATGGAAACAGTAGCACCTCCCTCCCAGGGCTATTGGCGGGGTCCAGGGAGCATATTGGATAGCTCTTTGCAAACCTTAAATCCTTCTTTCAGTGTGAGGTGCTGCTGCTGCTGCTGTCTGTGTGTGTGTGTGTGTGTGTGTGTGTGTGTGTGTGTGTGTGTGGTTATGTGCACATACATATACACACACGTGCACACACACATCTATCCATGGCCACACACATGTATACACAGGCCCAAATCTGTACACACTCCATGTTTTATTACCCCATCCCCCTTTTCTCATCTGATGCTCCCCTTCCTGGGGGAGCCCCCCCCCCCCCCCAAGCCATTACATTGTGTACAGTAGCTTGCAGGGGGCTGCACCCTCCAATCAGCTACCAGAGTGGTTTTCCTAAAATCTGACAGCTCTGATCACTGAGTAAGCCCAGCAGCTCCCCATGGCCTCTGCTTGGCATTCAGAGCCCTGGTGCCCCTCACTCCTCCACCCAGGACTCCAGCCTTCCGGCTGGGCCACAGACAAGCCCTTCCACCTCTGGGCTCTGGCCTGGGGCTCCCTCCCTCCTCATCGTGGCCTCCTGGCTTCCCTGGCTCCATCTCTGGCCTTGCCAGCCTGCTCCCAGGCATGTGGTCAGTGCTTCCTGGGTGTTCTTGGATTGGCAGACACAGAATTTGATTTGAAGCTGGGTAGTTTTGACTGGGGGGAGGGGTCTCACCCACAGCTGGTGAGATCAAGAAAGACCTCAGCATTAGGGTAGCGGTGGTACGTTTGAGCTGAGGGATCACCGAGGAGGACTCCGGAGGATGGGAGAAGGACACAGAGGGGCAGGCTTTGGAGCTGTGTGAAGGCCACAGAAGATGAATCTGTGGGGCTGGAGGAGGTCACTTGGCCCAGGCATGTGCTTTTCTGGAGAGAACGCTCCACTGGGCCTGTGCATGGCCTGACCTCCCTCCTCCTTTTTCTCTCTGACTCCCTCCCAGGCCTAAGCCCCACTGGCCTCCCTTCCCTGCTACCTAGTCAGGGAAGGGGAGTCAGAAGCGTCCCGGCTCCCCTTGCCACCCACACCCTCTCCTCCTTGGAGGGACCCTCCCCACCCTGGTAGCTGTTGTCTGCTGATCCCCAGCTGCTTCTTTCCTCAGGACTTTGCCACCACCCTCACTATCGCTTTCTCCTGCCTAACTCCTGCCCTTATACCAAGGGTACCCTGACACCCCAGTGCTCCCTTTCAGGTGTGCAACAGCCATCTCCCACTCATAAATTGCCTGATGGGATCATTGCTTTTTCCCATTTCATCTTTCCCTCTGTCTCATGCCCTTCCTCCCAGCCCTAAGATCTCGGCCCCTGACCCTCTGCTTCTCTCCTGGGCCATTACCTGTCCATTGGCTGCCCGCGCCTCACTTCCCTCCTTGGAGCCCCTGGTGGACTGGGCCATCTGTGCCCCAGCCCGTTTCCCCTTGCCCCCTCATGCTTTGAGTTCCCTCATCCACAGAGGGCTGGAGAAAGTCAGGAGGCTTTGATGCATGGGAGCGTTATGGGTATACGTCTCCCTAAATGTGCTTTTCTCCCCAGTATCTTCTGTCATCTTCTCCTTTCCTGTGTCACTTGAAGTGGCCTCATTCCACCAAGTCCTCTCTGGCAAATTGCCCTCAGTCACCCACCTTCCTTCCCTAATCTTGAGTGTCTCCTGTGCTGATGGCCTCCTCGTCATGTCAAACCAGCTCCACTGGCTGGGCTCTGGGTGGCTGATCTGAGGCCTTCGCTCTCTCTGTCTTTCCTCTGTCCATCTCCCCTCCCCCTTTCTCTCCTCTCTGCTCCTCCCCTCCCCTCTGCTCTCTCCCTCGCCCCCTTTGTCTCGGCTCCGCCCTTGGTTCTTGGACGTCTACATTCATCATTTACCTGAAATGGCTCTGTCCAGGCTCTCCAGCCACCTCGAGGGCCCATTTGCCAGATCTGTCTCTCATGGCCTCTGCAACCTTGACACTGTTGGTCACTCTTTCCTTGATGGCCTTTTCTGAGTGTCACATGGCACAGGTCTCTTCTGGGGCTCCTTGTCCAGCTTCAGGCCTCTCTCTGTCTCCTCTGAGGCAGGGCAGTCAGCCAGAGGATCAGTGAGCCCGGACCAACCCCAGCATCCACCGTCCCTGTGCTCACAAAACTTACATTCCCATCAGGGTGACGACGTACCAACAGCTGCACCTGTGTTGCAGGGCTTGGCCAAGGCCTCCTGAGCCGTACCGCTCAGTATGAAGGAAGCAGAAGGTGGAAATGAGGAGAGAGTTCTAGGGGAAGTGGGGATGTGGGGGCCAGTGTCGCTGGATTGATGAGGTTGTGGAGGGCTGTGTGGTGAAGGAAGCCTGGCAAAGGAGGAGGGGGCGGGAAGAGGCCAAAAGCTAGATTTGGGCCTGACATTCAGAGAGGTTTTCAGAACAATTGGAATTGGAAGGAGAAGGTCTGGCCTCCCATCCTATCTCTGTTAGAAATCTGCCTCTGGCTTTGGGCAGTTCTTCACATCCCTCCCATGTGAGGCAGGGCCAACCTGGTCTCGTCAGCCACCGCACACAGTGGGCAAGCTGTCCTTTTCTGGCTGACCCTTGAGCTTCCCCTCAGCTCAAAATCCTGTCTTCCATGACCTGTGGGGAGCAGTAATACATCAAGTTTGTTTTTAACATATCACGTGAGACGCACCGTGGCAGGGTGGACCCAGCCCAGAAGCTCCAGGGTTAGATCCTGCTGGGGTGACCTGAGGTCTTGGGGCTCTGGGCAGAGTTGATACCACCCTGCAATGGCAGCTCAAGGGGAGGGCACCTCTGGGCTCCCCAGTGAAGTCCCAGGTCTGGTCACTGTCCCCATTCCTGTGTCACCTGCTGGACTCCAGTCGCCGCATGCCCAGCTCTTGTCACCCTTCCCTTCTGTCTCCAGAGCATCAGTGAGGGCAGCCACTCTAGGCACGGCACTGATCCTCTGCCTGCCTCTGCAGAATGGGGATTAGGAATAGGGTGGTTGTGAGGGTTCAGTGAGATGCTGACTGTAAAGCTGTTGGCCCAGGCCTGGCACAGAGGAGGTGATGTGTGAGTACCCCTGTGAGTGACCCTGGGCTTGTCCCTGCTTATCCTTAATTGTTTTGTTTTCTCCAGTTATTTCAGCTTTACTAGACCGGCTGGGAGATTCCAAAGACCAGGTTCGGGAGCAAGCGCAGAGTCTGATCTTGAAGCTCATTGACCAAGCAGCTTCGCCCATGGTAGGCTTCCTTCCCCTGGAGGATGGTGCGCTCAGGTGGAGGTGGCGGAAAACCCATGGGGAGATAAAGGCCTCTCCCAGTCAGTGCCAGGTAGGCCCGAGTCCACATTGGACTTGGGCCTTCCTGGCCTCGGGACCTTTGTAGCCGGGCAGCCCTCCGTCTGCCTCAGTTTCCCCATCTGATAGATAGGATAATCACAGCCCCTAACCCCTGCCTGAGATTCTTGCTAGGCTCCAGGAAGCTACCCTTTGTCAAGCGCTCAGCACAAGCCTGGCATGTAGTCGGCACTATTTAAGCCTTTGGTTTTCAGACCAGATTAAAAAGCCAGCTATTGGAAATACAAGTCATACAGCGTGCTTCCAGAAACGCTGCAGGATAGTGTGGCGACCCCTTTGGTCTTGGCTTCTGGCTCTTTCGTTCCCTTGAGCGGTTCAGCTTAGATTAGGGCTTCTTCCCCAGGACACCGGGAACTCGGGGACCCAGGGGTTGGGCGTAGATTTGGATGGGAAGGGGTGGCCTCTGTTTTCCCCACTCGGAGATTCTGAGTAGTGAGTGCTCCCTTTGAAGGTGTGTGGGAGGCTTCCCCAGGACCCAGATCAAGGGGACGACCTGCCTTGGAGCTGCCTTTTCTTCTGATTCTGACTCCAGTCGGCATGCTCTGTCTAGCGGGTCACACATGTTACTGTGATCTTGACAATACTTTGGCCAGAGGCGCTTTTTGATTAACCAACAGTTGTGAAAAAATTCAGTCTGAGAAAGCTTATTTTGAGAACTCGTGAGTATCTTAATTATGAAAATAAATTCTGTGAGAGTTGGAAAAAAGTATCACTGAGACAAGCCTCTGGCTGCGTGCCAGTTAGTTATTTTAAAAGTGCGTCCCACCACAGAGCCTTATGCCCCTTGGGTACAGGAACTGTTTGTGCTGGAGCGGTGTGTGTGAGAAATGGGTAGACCTCAGGCCTTCAGAAGCTGGCCTTCTCCTCCTTTGGGGGCCTGTTTTTGACTGTCACTTAGCGGGGTTACAGTGTTTAGTGAACTTTGGCAAGAGGAAAACAGCGTGTGGAAGGCCACTGTTTGCCAGGCCAGGCGTTGAACAGAGATCCCAGTGTCAGGGGCAAGGGCTGGCCAGGCCCGTTCCCATCACCCTGCAGTTGTTGCCAGGCAACACTGGCCTGGTGAGATGCTTCCTGGACCATGAGAGTCTTCGGCTGTGCTGCAAGGGAGAGACAGTGGAACAATCTATCCGAGGCCCTGGTTGCAGTCCTTTCTGGGCCCTGTAACCCCTCACTGTTAGAGAGTGTTGGGGAAGTATCAGGTGTTCCTCAGGGAGGGGCTTCATGCAGGAGGAGAATCTGAATTCAAGGGTGAATTAAAATAGACGAGAAAGCAGATTCCTGCAGCTGTGGCTCAGAGATGTGTTACCAGAAGTAGGGGAGGAGAAAATCTGTGCCACGTTTGGAGGTGATGCAGGTTAGCCAGGTCAGCCAGGCAAGTCTGGCAGAGGGAACAGCGGAGTCACTTTGTTTTCAACAATTCATGATTCTTCTCTCTTTTCTCCACTAGTATGTTTGGGAGCACTTGACTGTTGGTTTTAAACACAAGAACTATCGGTCCCGAGAAGGTGTCTGTCTGTGTCTTATTGCCACCTTAAACACGTAAGCAGAAGAATTTTAAAACGCCACGTTGCCTCCATCCCCATATCCCCCATCCCCACCTTGGGTTCTAAAGCTGCAGAAATGGCCCTCTCTTTATCTTTAACTGGTGACGCCTCTGACGTTTAGCACTCGCTCTCGAGAGGCTTTTTGGATGTGGCCCTATACTGGCCCTGGGGACAGACTGCTTTCAGACAGACTCACCAAAATGGGCAGTCTGTTTTGAGACCCCTTGCATAGATGCCTCAGGCTGCTTTACCCTGGCTTCTTGCTGATTTCCATGGGCCTTGGTTTTCTGGGCCAGCTGTGCTGCCTACAGGCTCTTGGAGAATGGTCCTTAGTGGTCATTGGTGGTCAGCACTGAGCTCAGAACTGTCTCTTTGATGGGGAGCGGTCAGTTCTGCCTCCTTCAGAGACTGTCCCATTCTCTTCTTAGGTCTCCTTCCCTGCCCCTCTCTGTCTCCTCTCCCATGCTCATGTGGCTCTCCTGGATGTCTGCAGAGTGTCTCGGAGGACGGCCCTCTGGGCATTTTCTCTGCTTCCCTTTTTCTCTGTTGCTTCTGGCCCTTGAGCTGATGGATGACATTGTTTTGTGACATCTCTGCTTTGCTAATTTCAAGTCTTGGTGGATTTTGAAAATTCTCTTGGGTCTGGCATCTGGGCCAGTTCCCATTCCTTTCTGTTTTTCTGTGGGGGTCTCAGGTAACCTTGCCTCCCCCTCGTTCCTCTTCCTCCCACAGTTCTCTGCCTTCTGTCTTTCTCTGTGTGTGATACCCGTGCCCCCCTCCACGCCTTCCTCACAGTCCTTCTGGTGCTCTTGTTCTGGGCGCATTCCCTTTGGCTTCCCTGCCCACTCCCTTCTGTCCTCCAGCTCTCACCTGGGAGGACACTCTTCAGTGGACAAGCTTCCACAGCGTCCAGACATCTTTACTTTAAAAGCAAAAAGATGGCATTAAGGGTGCTCTCACCATTGTCTCCTCCCCAAGTCAGCGACCTTGGTGGGTGGCGCTGCCCCATGGAGAGCCTTGTTCTAGAGTGGGTTGACAGCATTCCCTGTGCTCATGTGGTTAATGGTGGGGCCTTTTCCTAAGACTTTATGTTTCCACAATTCTTATTCATACGATTCCTTCCTTGCTTGCTTGGTACAGCGTCGGTGATTCTGCACAGTCTTTGCTCAGGCTTTCTGCCATTCCCCTAAGGACTGAATGAGGAGCCCCTTCAGAGGCTGGAGGGGGCGGGCGTGATGCTGTTGTGCTACTAAGCTCTTTCTCCCCTTTTGTCTTAAAGCTACGGGGCACACTCGTTAGTCCTCAGCAAGTTGGTGCCACATTTGTGCATCTTACTTGGAGATTCCAATGGTCAGGTAAGGAACGTCGCTTCCTTTTACCCTGAAAGTTCCCATAACTTGTTTGGCTCAGTGGCATTTCCCACTGTCGATTATCAGACCTGCCAGGGGTTCTGTTGGATATGGGTGTGGAGACGGAAGGGCTGCTCCTGTGGTGACTCCTGGGGAGGGGGATGGGCTGGCTTCTTCCCCGGAGGAGCGACAGAAGGCTTGTCTCGCTCTTGTTACTGGAGCATGACATTCTTTGGCTTTGGCTTTGGCTTTGACTACACACGATGGCCTGGCTGTGCTTCGGCTCCCATTCCTAAGGAGAGGCCCACACTTGGCAGAAACTAGAACCTCTTATGACCCACACCCTACAGATGAGGAAACTGAGGCAGGGAGAGGCATGAACTGGGGTGATGCCGAAATCCTCTCCAGCTTGCCTCATCAAAGTGCGTTGAATCCAGTTGGATTGGCAGGTTTTACCAAACCTGAGCAGCCCCCTCCCCATCTCCTGGGGCTCTTCCAGATCTCCTTACCCCTCCCTCTCCTGCCCTCCTCCCCATCTTTCCATCTCCTGGCCAAGGCCAGCCCTGTTCCTCCCTGTCCATCATCCCCTCTCTGATCCCTCATATTCAGCTTCTGCCTGACCTCTGACTACTTCCCCACTGCCTGCAAGCTCTTCTCCCATGTCTCTCTCCTCTTTTTGTGGCCAAGCTCCTCAGGAAGACTGTCTGCACTTGGGCCTGCACTTCCTTTCCTTGTCTTGGCTTTTTCACTCTTGGCGATCTGGCTTCTGCTCATCGTTCAGCTAAGCTGCTGTCTCCAAAGTTGCCATGAATCCTATGGCCTTTTCCCAGGCTTCAGCCTTGGTGGCTGTGGCTTGCCCCCTCCTCCTTTTGTGTTCTCTGACACTGCTTACGCCCTCCCGCTTCTCTTCCCTCTCTGGCCACTTGTCCTCAGCCTCCTTGTCTGGATCCTCCTCCAGCTCCTACCTCTGACCGTATATGTCCCTCAGGGTTCGCCCTGGGCCATCTTTTCTTCTTCTGTCCTGATTCATTTGGGCATCTCCTCACCTCTCACAGATTTAATGACCGTCAGTATACTGATGACTCAGATCTGCCTGTCTTGCCCTAACATCTCTGCTGACCTCTAGTCTCTTGTCTCTAACGGCCTTTTGGCTGTCTTGGATCAGATGTGCAGTAGATGTCTCAGACTCAGGGTGTCCAAAGCCGAACTTGTTACCTTTGCCCCTAAACCCCCTTCCTCCTTCCCTGTTACTGTCAAGGGCACCTCCATCCCCTTAGTCCCTCAGACTCACAACCTAGGAATCCTGCTAGACTCCTCCCCTGCCCCATCACCTTGTGCCCTAATGACTGGAGAGGTCTGCCACCTCCATTCTACCCTCCATTCATCCACTGAAGAGATTTTCCTAACGGTCTGGACTATTGCTCAAACCCACTGTTCGGTCTTCAGTGCCCTTCCTCGTCTCCCCGGGACCTTGGGGTTCAGTGATGCCAGCCTCGTGGCCAAGCACTCCCTGGTGGTCCTCTTTGCCCCGTACGTGCTCCTTCCCTCTCTCCGCCGCCTGCCTGCCCTGGTTTCCCACGCCCTGGCCCGCGTCCTGGCCCTTCTCTCTCTCACTCTGTACCTGGTGTAGACATCTCGGTTCGCCTGTCAGACTGGCAGCCCCTTGAGGGCAGGCGCCGGATTTCTGCTTCCCCTTTGCACTCCATTGCTTGGGGTAGGTAATGATTGGTCGTTGACTGTCCTGTGGACTCTGATGGGCAGAGGCTTCCTTTGTGACAGGTTTGTTAAGGGCTGATCCCGTGGGGACAGTGATGGGTGACCGGTGGAGGGCCCCATGTCCCACTTGTCCCCTGGCATATCTGGAGGAAGAAGGAGGACTTTGGGGGCCCCAGAGAGGGCACAGGTCCCTTTGGGGGGACTAGCAGGTTTGGTAGCTCCTTACTAGAGGATCGGTGGATGGACTTAGCCCAGGAGGCGTTGTTAGGAGCTGGAGGTCAGCTTGGAAGGCAGTCTTCACCAGAGGCCCCAGGCATTGGGCTTGACCCGGCACTGCTAGTTTTACTGACAGTTTGTGTGTGGGCGCCCATTTCTCAGATTGGTAGGAGTGATGGCATGGCCAGGCTCTAGTAGGGAATTCAGAAACTAGAACCTTCGTCTGGATCTTGGGATGGAACTTAACAGATGTGGCGTCAAGTCATCCTCTGGTGAACAGAGAAGTGTGCACATCTAGTGCATCCACAGCATGACTCGGAGGTCCGGCCCATATTGGCCCTTAACAAGTGTGTAGCGACTCCCCACAGCCTGGCCCCACCATGTCTGCAGGTCGGTGGGCTCTGGCCAGGACCTTGTGTGGGGGAGAGCTTTCCTGGTGCGGCCTTTGCCATCAGGGTCCTGGGGCAGGTGTCGAGGGGCCTCCTGAGGTAATGCAGGCCCTCGGATTGCGGCTGTCACCCTCCTTCCCTCTACCAGAGCCCTTGTCCAGCAGGGTAGTGTGCCCGTGGGGCCCTTATTTTTTATGAAAAGCAAGGACCCAAGGTCCCCTGAGAGCTTGGCCTGTGCCTAGGGGCCGAAATTCATGGCTCAGTGCCTGGCTGGGTAGCACACAGGCAAGGCTGGGAGGAGGCAGGCCAGAACCCACACGGCCTCTCCGTGCCATTATCAGCTGCTCTCCTCCTCTCTTGTTGTGATTGGCGCAGGAGGGCGTAGCTGGGAGCCCCTCGGACTCCTAGGTTCTCCTGTGGAAGCTTGGATCCCAAGGTTCCACAGAGACCAGCGCTTGCTGGAGAGTGACTGATGCAGCTCCTTGATGTGATGTGAGGGTGGGCCTTCTGGGCCCCCGTGGGAGGTGGCTTCTGTCTTCTCCGTGTTCCAATAGTGGGGACACCCAGGACCCTGGGCAGTGGCTTTGCCCAAGGCAGAAGGGATGTGGTGAAGGTGAGGCTGGGGTTGCGTCTTGTGTGTCATGGATGGTCAGTCTTGGTTGAGGGGTTCTTAATGTCAAAGAAGGTTGACAAGTGACCTGAGGTGCTCAACTGCGTGTTTGTGAGACGCCAATAGTGAGCATTACCATCAGCTTCCGTCTCCTAATTCCTTTGGCAGGTGAGGGATGCTGCAATCTTGGCCATGGTGGAGGTCTACCACCACGCAGGAGAGAAAGTCAGAGTGGACCTCAGCAAGAGAGGCCTCCCCGCTGCCCGGTAAGTGCCTCAGACACACGTCCTGTCACCTGGCACGGGGGGTTGAGCACACCTCTCCGGGGGGAGAAGTGTGCAGGTGTGCCCAGAGGGTGGGAAGAGAGGAGGCGTGATGGCATCTCTGCCACCCCTGGGGATGCCGTCATCTAGACTTGGCTTTCTCTGCCCAAGACCTGGCCCATGGACCATTCATATGGAGGGTCAGGGGAAACCGAGGCGGAAGCTGAGGGGACCTTGACCTGCGTGAGCTCCTGTCGTCCCAGGGAGCCGAGGACCTGTACATGGGTGTCCACGTGGGTGAGAGGGAAGGGTTAGCAGAGGCCTCCTGATAAGGGATGAGGGAGCTGAGCTTGGGTAGAAAGGGAGGAAGTGCATGTGCAGTGTTTGGAATAGCATGTGCCTGAGCTGTCAGGTCATGCCATGTCCACAGTCCTCAGTCCCTGCAGCCAAAAGAGGGAGAAAGTTACTTCATCTCATTGTGGGCCTTCGTTTCCCTGCTTTCAGAATGTCAGCTTCAAGGTTGCAGGGGCATGGGTTAGCCACTAACCAGGTGCCCAGTCTGTTCATTTCCATAATGGGCCTGTGATGTACGTACCCAGGGCTTGGACCAGCCCAGGCATCCCGTCTCCGTGGAGGCAGACTGAGGGCCTGTTGGCCCTGGAGTCAGGAACGGGCAGATCAAGCCTGGCCTCGAGCACCTCCTTGGGCCTCCATGTGGCCTTAGGGAAGGCAATCATCCTAGGCCTCAGTTTCTTCCCCTTGAAAGGTAGGGCCTTGTATTGGACAGCCTCAGCGGTCTTTCCAGCTGTGGGTCTAGGGTCCCATTAGATGCTTTACCTCTTCATTGGCCCAGACAAAGCTCTGAGACCTATGGGGCAGTGGTCCCAGCAGATGGATCCCCCCCACCCCTGATTTATTCTCTCTATAAAAATGCTGAGTTTTGTTCTTTTAGTCTCCCAGTGGCTCCGGGAGATGACTGAGTTTGGTGTGATTTCTTGTTACAGGGGCTGAGGAGGTAGACAGGACTTGTTAAAAGAGCGAGCTGACTGCATGTATATGTGGTCCCCATGTACACATTTCTGTATGTTACACGTGTGTGTGTGTGTGTGTGTGTGTGTGTGTGTGTGTGTGTGTGTGTGTCTTTGGGGGAGTAGAGCTGTGCATAGTGTCAGAGTCAGGAACAATGGCCTTTCCTCTTCATTTCCAGGTTACAGGCGGTGTTTGCCAGGTTTGATGAAGTGAGAGACACAGGCGGCGCGGTCTTGAGGCTCGTCAACAGTAAGAGTCGCAGCTACATTTCTCTGTCCTTGCCCATTGTGGGGGTTGCAGAGTGGTCCCACGGTGTGGTGCTCCTTGTCTGTTGTTCAGAAGGGTTAAGAAGGGAAGCCCTTCTCTCTGTGCGGGAAGTGTGCATCGCTGATGGATCCCGACTTTATTTTCTCTTTGGCCGACCCCTTCCCGGCTCCACCGCGTTCACGTTGTTACCTGTCATCTTCTGCCCTGCAGCCCTGGCACTGGGGTGGATGGAGCTGGCAGCCCCTCCTCCTGACATCTGCGCGGTGTCCCCGCTGCCCCCAGGACGCTGGCGTGGGCAACAGCCAAGGAGGGTCGTCCCTGCATGAGTGCGCTGCTTCACTTTCCCCATGATCATACAGAGTCGGCGCGGCTTCTCTGTGTGTCTGATTTTTAGCAAAGATTTACTGGGAAGAATCTTCTTGTAAGACAGTGGTTCTCAACCTTCCTAATGCCATGACCCTTTAGTGCTCGCATGTGGGAGGACCCACCTGGAGACGAAGAGAGGAGCCGTGTCTCGGTTCCTAAGACCATCAGAAATATGTGTTTTCCGATGGTCTTAGGAGACCCCTGTGACCTCTGTGAAAGGGTTGTTCAACCCCCAAAGGGGTCACGACCCACAGGTTGAGAACCACTGATATAAGACCTGGGTAGGACACACCCTGGGTAGGACACATGCCTTCTTGGAAGAGTATTTGTCTCTGAAGTAACCCTGGATCCGTGGGCAGTGCGGCCTGTTGTGATCAAACCTTGTTCTAAATCATGTTACTGGGAATAAAGCTCAGTAGTTTGTGTTTCTGAAGTCACTGACCATTCAGCCAGCCAGCGTGTGTTTATCAAGTGCCTGCTGTCTACAAGGCGCCGTTAGAGAGATAGACTCAAGGAGTCAAAAAGGCTGTGTCCTCAAGGCGCCTTCTGGGTATGTGGGACCTAAAAGTAAACATGCACGTCCACACAGAATCAGTGCAGCCAAGTGTGAGATGCGGTGGGGGAGGTACCTGGCATCTGGGAGGCTTGAGGCCATCTTTGTGTGCCAGGCATTGCTTGTTCCCTGAGGGGTTCTAGCAGACAGAGGTGAAGAGGGAGCGTGCTCCAAGCGAAGGGGACTGCCAGGGCAAAGGCCTGGAGACAGGAGACAGTGGTGTGTGTGTTTGGGTGCCAGAAGACTGGAAGGAGACCAGGATCAGGGGTGGAGAACCTGTGGCCTTGAGGCTACATGGGGCCTTTTAAGCCCTTGGGTGCAGCCTTTGGACTGAGTCCAAGTTTTGCAGAACAGATCCTTCTGTTGGGGGGATTTGTTCTCTGAACTTGAGGGCCTAGAGGGCCCTGTATGGCCTCAAGGCTACAGGTTCCCCATTCCTGAACCAGGTTGTGAAGGGCTTTCTGAGCCAAACGAGGGGGCAGATCTGTGCTCACAGCAACTGGGTGGGATGGATTGGAGCAGGAGAGACCCCACAGGCGGGTTAGGGTTTAGGGTTAGAGCCAGATGGAGCCCTAATCTGTCGAAGGCAAGGAAAGAGACCTACGAGGTCAAGTCACCGTCCATAGAAGTCCCAGAGGTCAGGATTTGAACCTTGGTCCTTGGATGTCAAGTACAAAGCTCTGAGAGACGGAATGAAAATGTGTGTCTGTGTGTATGTCTGTCTGCATGTCTGTGTGTGTCTGCATGTGTCTGCGTGTCTGTGTGTCTGTATGCATGTCTGTGCACGTATGTGTGTGTCTGTGTGTCCATGTATCCAGGTCTCTGTCTGTGCACATGCGTGTCTGTGCATGTATGTGTGTGCCTGTGTGTCTGTGTGCGTACATGTGCATGTATGTGTGTATCTGCGTGCCCATGTGTGCGTGTGTGTGCGTCATCAGACACGTCTGTTTGTCTTACTTGTCGGCAGGGTTTGTTTCTCTGGGCTCCCCTCTCCCGTCCCTCACTCTTTCTAATAAAGGATTTTAAAATAGAGTCGTGCTGACCCAGCCAGGGTCCTGAGCTTCTGCACCACACCTGCCTCCCCAGGAAGAACATAGATGCCACCGCCTTGCCCATATTGCCAACCCTCGAGGCATCCTCCCAGATGGGTCCCCCTGCTGCCCTCTCCTGCCCACTGTCGACCTGGAATCACTAATCCTGGCCGGCTCCTCCCTAGCTGGTTCTGGTCAGAGGTCACAGAGAGGCAGAAATGCTCCCAATCACAAGTCACTGGGGAAATGCCAATTAAAGCTGCTCTGTGGTCCTGATGCCTCCCCATTAGGAAGATGTCTGAGGCTGGAGGGCAGGCCAGGAAAGAGAGATGCTGGTGCATGGTTGGTGGAGCTGTGGACTGGTGCAGCCATTCTGGAGAGCAGTTCAAGTGTTTGACCTTTGAGCAGACAGATAGCTGTACCACTGCGAGGTCTACACCCCCAAGGAGATCAAGATAGAGCGGTATCAATCCAGCCCGAGACACCACGAGCCTGGGCCGCTTGGCCTCAGTGTCCTTGGGTGCAAAATGGGCTTCATCCTAGTGCCTGCCTGGCAGCCTGGAGTTCAGTAGGTGCCTGTTTCCTTCCCCCTTGCCTCATATGTGTTCTCTGGGCCTGCCTCTGTGTCACTGGCTCTCCCACTTGCAGCACTGGGCTTGGCGCATCGCAGGGGCCCCTGAGATCCTTGCTTGGTCTGGCAGGCAGCCTGCTAGCCATACCAGCTCATGTGCATCAGGGGTCTGATGAGGAAAGATGAGCCAGGGCAGTGCAGGGTGGTTAGAGGGAGGGTCCTGCCAGCCAGGAAAGGACTGTGGCAGAGGCTGGAGATGGGGAAGCATTGAGTATGGGAAGGGGGTCCTTTGCCCTTGGGAAAGTGGCCTCTTGGCAGCTTTTTCTGTTGGTAATGCTCAGAGCTTTGGGGCGGTGCTGTCAGATGGGGTCTCTCCACTCTTTCTGCCAGCTTCTTTGCCCACCCTCTCTTCCCGTCTTTCCTCTGGAGGATGACATGTTAACATTCAGCATGGTCAGTGTGAACGCCTAGCTCCTTACTCCCAGCATCTCGCTGTCCCTGAAAACGGTAGTGGAGGAGGCTCGGGCCCCTTCAGAAGGAAGTGGGGGCCACAGTGGGCCACCTTTTGGACATGCTTTGGATTAGGAGGCCTAGCCCTGGAGAAGTTACCATGGGTACCCATCCCCAAGAGGTGAAGGCTCTTCTCATCCGTGGGCTTTGGCATCTCGTGGCCTCGACTTCACGTTATCCCATCGGGCACTGCCCATGACTTCAGTGCAGCGGTAAGAAGTCACTGAAAGTAGGCAGTGTGCAAGCCAAGCAGGGTCATTTAAACCTGAAGAGTCTTCAAGCCCTGCCGTGTCTCCACTCCCCTCCACTGCGGGGCCCTTCCTCGTAAGGCTAGAAATAGTCGGCAGTGGGAGAGGAGCACATTTAACCGGGACTTCCAAAAGTGCTCAGTGAGCGTGACGCCAAGACTTGTCAAGGGGAGTCCTTTTAAAACCTGGCCTTTGTGGTGGAGTGCCCTCCCAAAGAGCTGGGCAGGCTAAATGCGTGTTCAGATGAGTCATGTTGTAAAGAAGAATCAGAAAGAAGGGGAGGAGCCGTGAGAAAGAGGAAGCGGAGACAGTGCGGACGGCTGATGGCCGGCGGCCGGCGGTCGGCTTGCTCTGCGTTCAGGCGCCGCGGTTCTTTCTCGGGAGATGGATGCATTTTCCATCGTGACTCTCCCAAGTTGTCTTACATAGAGCCTTGCACGGCTGAGAAGAGCTGAGTCATCACACAGTGTTACTGTACACAGTGTGCTCCGGGTTCTGCTCCCCTCACTCAGCGTCAGTTCATGTAAGTCTTTCCAGGTTTTTCTGAAGTCCTCCTGCTCCTCATTTCTTATGGAACCATAGCATTCCCTTACGTTCATGTACCACAACCTGTTCAGCCATTCCCCAGTTGATGGGCATCCCCTCTGTTTCCAGTTCTTGGTCTCTACAAAAAAACTGCGCTATAAATGTTTTTGTGCCTGTGGGTCCTTTTCCATTCCTCAGCATAGTTCCAAATTGATCCCCAGAAGGGTTGGACTAGTTCACAACTCCCCCAACAAGGCCTTCGTATTGCAGTTTTCCCGCGTGTTCTCTCCAGCATTGTTCGTTTTCCTGTTTGAGTGGGTTAGCCAATCTGATAGGTGTGAGGTGGTGCCTCAGAGCTGTTTTGATTTGCATTTCTGATCAGTTGTGATTTAGAGCGTTTTGTTCATGACTATAGATGGCTTTTGTTTCTTCATCTGAAAACTGCCTTTTCATTTGACCATTTATCACTTAGGGAATGACTCGTATTCTCATCAGTTTGCCTTAGCTCTCAATCCATTTTAGAAATGAGGCCTTTATCAGAGACCTTGATTGTAAAGACTGTTTCCTGCCCTTCTGCTCTCCTTTGCATGGGCTTTGTTTGTGCAGAGACTGTCGGCGTAATGTGATCAGCGTTTCATGACGCTCTCTCTTACTCAGCCCTGCCTGCGTCCTGCTCCGTCCCTCGCTCTCCTTGTTCGCTCTCAGCGGTGGCCTTTGTGTCTAAGTCATTAGGAGATGTTGGTCTCTTTTCTTTCACAACATGGCTCATAGGGAAGTATGTTTTACGGGATTTAACATGTATAAAGAATATTAAATTGTTGGCTTTATTTTTTTTTTTATTTTATTTACTTTTGCTTTTTGGAGGGGAAGGGCAGGGCATTTGGGGTTAAGCGAGTTGCCCAAGGTCACACGGCTAGTAAGTCTTAAATGTCTGAGCTCAGATTTGAACTCAGGTCCTCCTGACTCCAGGGCTGGTGCTCTAGTTACTTTGCCACCTAGCTACCCCAATTGTTGGCTTTCTTAAGGGCAGAGGAATGCCAGGGGGAAGAAATTTGGAACTCAAGAATTTTTAAAATGATTGTTAAAATTTTACATATAATTAAGAAATATTTAATAAAATAAAAATATGATTAAAAAATAAATTAAAATTGCAGCAATAAAGAAACATACAATAACAAGAAAATACCCAGCAGAACAGGCCCCCCCCCCCCCCCGGGGGTTCTGCTGGGAGCCCTAACCTGGAGGCTGCAGTCACTGCAGAGGAGGCGTGAGCCGCCACCTCCATAGAAGCATAGAGATAGTGGAGAGCGTGCTGGGACGAGGCAGCCCAGGAGAGACGTGCAGACCAGGGCCCGGCGTCAGCACAGCGCTCTCTCTGTCTCTGCCCCTCTTCTGGGTCTTTCTCTCTCTGTCCCTTCTCTCTGTTTCGCTCTGTTTCTCTCTCTCTGTCTTTGTCTCTGTCTCTCTGTCCCTCCTTTCTCTGTCTGTCTCTGTCTCTGTCTCTCTGTCTCTCCTTTCTCTTTCTCTCTCTCTCTCTCTCTGTCTCCTGTCTCTCTTTGTTTCTCTCTCTGCTCTTCTTCCTCTCTGTCTCTCTGTCTTTCTCCCCCTCTCCCCATAGGCCGCCACCGCAAGAAAGTCCAGAGCAAGCCTCATGAGGCAGGACTTTCCTCAGCAGCTTCTCTTGAGGATGGCGAGGCTACTGCTGCCCATCCTGTTTGGTGGGGCCTCTGATCCACTGCCCCTTCTTCTGATGGGAACTGAGTCCAGCATCTGCATGACCAGCTTACCCTGCAAGAGTGACGTCTGGCCTGTTGCTCTTCCAGTGAGACTTCTCCATGCTGGGGAATGTTTCTCCAGCTTGATTGAAATGGCATTTAGACTCCATGTACCCCACAGAAAAAAGAGGCTCGCCGGGCCCTCCCCACATCCCTGGAAGGTGGGGCAGTGCTCTGCCCGGCCTCAGACCTAGCAAGTGGCCTGAGGCCGTGCGCCCTCATGGCCATAGGGGAAAGGTGGACAGCCATGGAGGTCAGGGCCTGTGCTGGCATCCTGAGGTCAACAGATCTCCAGAAGAGCCTGAGGTCCAGAAGCTTGGCCGCCGTCACAAGAGGGCTGGCCGGCTGGAAGCCTGAAAGTTGCTGTCTGCCTGCCTTGGCTCACACCCTCTGGGTCTCTTTGCTTGTCCTGCGACAGCTCTCTCCCAGTCTGATCTTGCCACCTGACTTGTCGGGTGGGGTGGGGGGAGGCTAGTTCTTCTCCTTTCAGCCCAGCCCCCTCCCCTCCCCTCTGAAGGAAGGCAGAGTTGGGATTCTGGGGCAGCAGACTAATGCCTCCTGGGGTTGTTCTGGGGACGCCCTGGAGACTTCTCTCTGCTTCTGTGCCCCTGTTTTCTGCCTCAGTGATTCTGCTCCTCAGCCCCTTCTCAGTGACCACTGGCGCTCATCTTCAGGGCACAGACAATACTGGTCGCCCATGAAGGCTGTCAGAGGGCTTGATGTTCTGCTCCCTCCATCCACCCTGGGAAGTGACCCATTTTACTGATGGAGAAGCTGAGCCCGGCCACCCTCTCATCCATATTGGGCAGCTCGTCCAGTGTGGTGGGGCTCCGCCACTGGAGGCCTTGTTCATCGCACCCGTGAGGCCATCTTGGGCAAAGTGACTGGCGTCCTTACTCTTCATTTTTTTCGGATGGCTGCCATCCGGCATGGGCGCGCTGGTTTGTGTGAACTCTGTGGTTCCTGTCAGTAGCTGTGTGCTTGGGAGGGGTCAGCTGGGGGAGGGAAGCCTTTGCTGCCCACAGCCAGGTTATGACCCCTGCTTAGGCGTCGGCATCGTGTGGTCAGCGACTTGCACAGCAGGTTTGTGACCTGCCTGTTCCATTTCGTCCCTGGGTTGTGTTCTGAATGTCTTTTCTGTGCCACGCCCTGTGGGGGCCTGAAGGTCACTGACCTCGGTGGCAGCAGCAGCACCCTGCAGGGCTGAGCTGGGTCCCGAGCCTGGGGGCCCGGAGGAGGCTGGGGGCACGGCTGTGTGGTGGGGTCCTGGCAGTGTGTTTGGAGTGGCCAGTGCCGGGCACTGGGGCAGAGAACAATCCCCAGGGGGTGTGGGCCTTGCAGCTGCATGTTTTGCTCAGGGCGCAGCCTTTGTTCCCGGGACAGGGCTCTCTGCCCACAGAGCCGGCTCTGCCAGAAACGCCTCCTGCATAATGAGGGGCCGGGATGGCTAGCGGGGTCTGCTCTGACTTCTCCTGTTCACAACAGGGGGAGCGGCAGCATGACAAAAGGGCCCAAATCCCCTTTCAGACAGTGTGGCAGGAAGTCCTCGGCCTGGCTCTCTCAGGGCTGGTGAGGGGCCCGTGGGTGACCTTCAGGGCCTGCCTGGCCGGCCTGGCCCTCCAGCTCTGACGGGCTGGTGCCGTCAAAGCTTCAGCCTGGCTGCTCCGCGCCAGGAGGGGCCTCTCCTGGCAGACCCGGCGCGCGTTCAGGACTTGTATTTTGAAATGGCCCAGCAGCTGTCGGCTCTTGCCGTAGCGAGCTGCGGAGCTGCCTGGGCCACACACCGCTCCCTCATGCTGCACTGGAGCAGGAGCCTGGCGCGGGGTGGCGTGCACGGGTGTGTCGCAGGCTCCCACGGGCCCGCCTGACTTCCTGGGCTCCCCTAGCTCCCCGGAGCCTGTGGAGAGCAGCGGGATGGCTGTCGGGGATGGTGAGTGGGGTGCTCTTTCTTTTGTTTGGGGGCGGGTGTCTGGGGACTGCTGCCCATCAGGGAGGGTATGCACTTCTGCCCACCGGGGAGGTGGGGGGGCTAGTGGGAGGAGAGCCGGGGAAGGGCCAGGGCTGAGGTGGCCGGGCAGCTGGTCGCGCACTCAGGAGAGGCGGCCCAGAGGAGTGACAGGTTGCTGGCATAGCAGACCTGGCTGCGTTTCTGGCGTTTACGGGGCTTCTGCCTGGCATCTTATGTGCGCCTTTAAAAACATTCTGATGAGAGAGCATGAACGCAGTGACGACAACAGCCAGCCTTTATGTGGCACCTACTGTGTGCCTGGCCCGTGATTCCCCATCAGCCCTCACAGTGGCCTGGAGAGGTAGGGGCTTTATAATGGAGGAAACTTCACTTACTGGCCGTGTGACCTTGGGCTAGTCACTTCACCCCCATTGCCCTGCCCTCCCCCCTCCAAAAAAAAGGAAAAGACAAAGTTGTAATTGAGGAAACTGAGGCCAACAGATTACGAGACTTAACCAAGCTCAGCGCTCTGTCCACTGCCCTGTAGCTGCTTCTGAATGCAGCACAGCATTCGTTATGGGGCTGCTGTGTACGCAGCCCCATTTGGTCCTCCAGGAGGTCTGGCTGCAGGGAAGGCCCTCCTGAGATGGGGCTGGGGGCCAGAGGCACAAGCCTGTGCGAGAGGACAGGATGCCCATCCTGGTTGGGCCTGAGGGGGACCCCAGGGAGGCGAGGAAGTGAGTTTCTTGGCCTTGGCCTTTATGGGCAGCCCCTGGGGGTGAGGAGGGGTACGGGACATCTGGAATGCTGAGCAGGGGACACCGGAGGGGCTGAGGTGGGACTCCCTTATTCCTTCCTGTCCACATGCACACACACAGAGTCGTGGCCCTGCCTGGTGACTGGCACCAGATCCACTCCTCCCTTGGCCCCACCCTGCCTCCTTTGCTGACCTCATCACGCTCCCAATTCAAGCATCTCCCGGCTCTACGCGTCCCTCCCCTTTTGCTGCACAGAGTCCCTTCCTTCCTTGGAGACTGTACTATGCCGTCTATAGGGACCTGTCCTCATTCCCACCCGCCTCCCCCGGCTGCCAGTGTGTGCCCTCCTCAGATTATCTCATATTTGGGGGAGCGTTGAAGAAGCCCCTACTATGTGCCTGGGAGTGCTCTGTGTGCTGGGGATCCTTGAAGAGGCAAAGGACAGCGCCTGCCCTCGAGGAGCTTGCTGTGGGAGAGAGAAGCAGCCCGCAAACCCCAGAGAACAAGCAGCCATGCAGGGGATTGGGAAAGGCCTCCTGGCAGAGGGAAATGCGGTGGGAGCTAAAGGAAGCCAGGGGGCAGAGCTTTCCAGGCCTGCCCCAAGCCGAGAGAAGGCAGTGGGGGGAGGGGGGTCTCACCAGAGGAGCAGCCAGGAGGCTGGGGCTCCTGCACCCCAGAGGACGTGGCAGGGACGAGGGTGGGAGCCACGCTAAAGGGGCTTCAAATGCCTGGAGGGGACATGGTGGGGCCTGTGCTTTAGGAAAACCACTTTAGTGACTGAGCAGAGGGTAGACTGGACCAGAGGGGGACGAGTGGAGGCAGGGGGACCCCTCCCTCCATTGGGCTATTGTCTTAGTCCAAGTGGGATGATGAGAGTCTGCGCCAGGGGGTGGGGCAGAGTCAGAGGAGAGGAGGGGGCCAAGGGATGGGGTGGTGGGAGTCTGCACCAGGGTGGGGCAGGGGGGTGGGTGGATATTGGAGTGATGTGGCCGCAGTGAAGTGGCGAGCCTTGGCACCATCTTGGCTCTGGGGGGAATCCAGGGAACCTCCTCGGCTGTGGACCCGAGGGCTTAGGAGGATGGTGTTGCCCTTGGACAGGAAGAGGAGAGGGCTGGATGTGGAGGCTGATGAGGAATGAATTCAGCTGTGCGAGGTGGGTTTATCCATCGATCTCCTGTGTCCATCAGGTGGATGGAGGTGCAGAGAGAGGTGAGGGCTGGACACCTGGGCCTGGGAATCATCCGCAGGGAGATGATGGCTGGAGCTGTGGGAGCTGCTGAGACGCCCAGGGCAGGTGGTATGGAGGGAGAGGAGGAGGGGACGCATGGTTCAGGCTGTCACCTGGGTGGTGACCCACAGAGAAGACAGAAGGAGCTGTCAGGCAGAGGAGGAGAGCCGGCGGCTCCTTGGGGCCCATCATCTCCCATCCTAGGGAATGGAGCCCCCCTCCGTCTCGCTGCGGTCCTGGTACTTGGCACGTTGTCCGCGGGCAGGTACAATGCTTAACGCCTACTTGCTGGGCAATCAAGAGGGCCTCACCCAGGGTTGTGGCCATGGGATAGAATGGGCTGTTGTCATCAGAAGGACCTGAGGAGATACCGCATTGCAGAGGTCAGGGCAAGGCCAGAGTTTAAAATTAATCCCCAGGTGACCGTCAGGGAAGACCGGCTCAAGGGTCAGTGTCCCAGACAGCCGGTGAAGGGGGGAGGACCCCAAGGTCAGCAGTGGCCCGGGGGACACTTGAAGAAAATGGTTTGTAAGGGGCTTTGCCAAGAGGAGTGGCACCCAGGCACCCAGAGGCCTGTGTTGGGCAGCCTTGCTTCCCAAAGCGGAAAGCTGGAGGCTTTCCTTGGAGAGGCCTCAGGGAGACCCTCGGGTCCATAGAACCACAGTGGGGTAGGGTGGCTTAGGCTCCAGTGTCTGCAGGAGAAGACCAGGCTCTAGCGTATTCAGTGGAGGGACCAGAAAGGATGGAGACACAGTGATGTCGAGGTCCCCGTAGCCAGCACTGCCATGGTGCATGTTTGGGCCCTGGGCAGAGTGCCTGGCGAGGAAGCCATTGAGGCCTCCTGTGAATGCGGATCTTTCTGACTCCCGGCCCAGCGCCCTGCTTCCCAGCTCTTTCACCTCCCCCTCCCCTGACCCAGCAGAGTCCCCTGAAAACGCCCTCTGCGGTCCTACCACATGTGAGCTAGAGCCAAGTGCCAGGATACGAGAGGAGGAAGCCATAGGAAGAGCCTCACGGAAAAGTGGCCGGTGGACTGGCACGTGGACGCAGGGGCTGGACCTGAGCCCTCCTCTTTCAGCTACTTCCTCACTCCCTGTGTGACCTTGGGCAGCTGGCTCTTAGTCCTGAGTTTCCTCATGTGCAGAAGGTTGTGGGTTAGATGAGAGCCCCAGAAGGTCCTCCTGAGTCTAAGACGGTGGGCTCCGATCCTTTGAACCTTGTTGTGAGCCGTGCGCCTTTGTTCTGTAAAGCGGTCAGTCAGAGTGCATGGGAGAGGGCTAGGGGTTGTTACTGGGTGCGCTTTTGAGATCTTCCCATCCTCGGTGCCTTCTGCAAGCTCTCCAGCTGCCAATCGGCCGCCCAGAAATGGTGCCAGGCCTCACTCCTGGAAGCACCGGCTGGACCTCTCCATAAAGCCCAACGTCCCAGCAGCCTCGTCGTCATACACCATTGGCTTGTGCTGAGCAGATTTTCCTGCAGCTCCCAGCTGCTTGTGAAACTTGCTTGTCTCTTGTCAAGGTTTGCCTCGGGATTAGGGGCTTTGTGCCCCTGCCCCAGGGGGAGCACGCTGCCCCTGGTTTCCCAGGCGTGGCCCTCGGTGATTCTGCCCCTTTGCTTAGTGGGACTCTCCCACTTGACCTTGGGAGCTCACATCTCCCTCTTTTTCAGAGGGGGAGCATTAGAGACACGTCAGAGACGCACCTGGCTCCAACTGGGGCTGGGCCTCATTCTCTGGAGGCCTGGGGAATTGCCGAGGGAAGCCAGGTTGTTTGCTCCAGATTTGCTCATGGAGCTGGACAGAAATGAGGGAATAGGTTATGGAGGCAGCTGCCTCCTCTCTGGTCTTCTTTAAGGGGGAGGGAAGAGGCTGTGATTGAGCCCTTGCCAGACTCTGGGCTAAGCGCTTTATCCCAAACACAATTCTGAGGCGAAAATGCTATTATGATCCCTGAGGCTGAGACTGCGTTTGCATTGGGCTCTTTCCAATTCCAGGCCCATTGTTCTATCCATTCTGGTGTCATCTAGCTCTGGACTGGAAGGGACCTCCCAGTCCATCCCATCTCACCTGTGCCAGAGCTGTCCCTTGAAAGGAGGTCCCGAGGCAGCGCAGCCCAGTTGGAAACTCTCTTCATTGCTGCTGGGTGGATGACCCAATTTTCCTCTTATCCCTAACCATTCATTCTCCCTCTTTGTTGCTTCTGGGGGCAAGTGGGTTCTACATCCTTAAAATATTAGAAGGTAACTCTTCAGGTCTTTCTTTTGGGGCATGCTTCCCCGGCCACAGTTCCTTCTGAGTGGCATCACTGGCCTGCTAGCCAGGGACAGTGCCTGTGAACAGGAGGCGTCTGGGAGAGGCTGGCCAGGGAAAGTCCTGTACCTCCTCGCTTCTCATTGGGCTGTTCTTCAAGGAGAGACATGATGCTGTTGGGGTGGCCTTCGTTCCCACCATTTCACTGAGGGGTCTACTCAGTCCACAAGATCCTTTTTTGCAGGAACTTTTGCTGAGCTGTATTTCCCCCTTCTCCGCTCTTCAGATTGGATTTTTAAAGAGTCAGTGAGATTTTCCAAATGATCAGAGGATGGTACTCTCATGTCTAGAGCTCGTAGGAGCCATGGGGACCCTTGGCCATGGCCTCTTCATTCTACCAATGCTGGTGGAGACTAAGCCTGGGAAAAGTAAATAGATTTTCCCAAAGTCACACCAGCTGTGAGCCTTTGGGCACTCCAACCGCGGTAGGTGACGGTCGGAGATGCTTCATGTGGGTTTGCGTTGTTGCTATCTTCAGGGTGTTTGGGTTTTTTTAATGCTCCCTCTTGTCCACTTAATATACAAGTTTCAGTAGCTTAAAAATGACCTGAGACTTGTGGGACCCTGTGTGTCTTAGCTCTTCCTCCGAGCTTCGTGTCACTTTGATAAGTGTCCAGCCAGTGTGCTTGTCAAGGGTGTCGAGCTCCTTCACACACATGCTTTGTGTGTGGAAAGAGCTCTTGCTGTCCTCTATCAACATAGCTGTCTTTGAGCTGCGTTCACATATAGCTCCTTCTTTGGTCCTGGCTAGACAGATCTTTCTCTCCCCCTTCCCCCTCACCCCCCCAGCACAAGACCAGAGATAGACATAGAGCCTTGTAACATGCCATCGTGCAGGCAGGACTGAGCCCTCTTAGCCGCCTCTCCACCTTTGCCTGGGTTCTACCCTGCCATGTTGGCCACAGGAATCAGATGAGGACCTTGGTAAGAGATCAGTCAACTTCATCTGCCCCAGAGGTACTCGTAGACTAACCCCCTGACCTGTCCTTGGTAAATGGGTGTCATGGGACCATCGACATCCAGCTGGAAGAAACTGCTCAGGTCACCTTGTCCAAGTGTGCGTTTCACCGAGGAGGGGCTGGAGGCCCAGCTTGAGGTCGTCACCCGGAGAGGTGCTTCACTTCTTAGGCTTCTCTCCTGTGCCCACTTTTTGTTGGTGGAGTGGCAGCGGCTGCCCACTGGCCCTGTGCCCACTTTCCAGAAAGCCATCTCTTCATCTCCACTGCTTCCTTTCCTTCAGGGCCCTTCCAAGCTCTTGCACTTAGTCCCAGCTGCTCTGGCCAAGCATGATGCCCCTACTGCCAGGAACTCCCAGTCTGATGGGAGAAGGAGCTCTTCCAGCAGCTGTGTATGAACACACCCCTGGCAGGACAATTGGAGCTCATCAGTAGAAGGAAGGCTTCCTGGAGAAGGCAGCATTTTGCTGTCTTGCTTACAGACTCCCCTGTGCAAAGCAGCTTCAGTGGCCTTTTGTCAATGCTCATTCCCCTCGGCACCTCTTCAGCACTCACACTGCCTACCAGACTTCACTTCTGGGACTTTGGACTGCAGTTTTTTCTGGTTCTCCGTCTCCACCTCAGCTGCTCACTGGGGCTGTGCCCCAAGGCTCTCGGGTGGGCCCTCTCCTGTTTTGCTTTGGACCTCATCAGCTCTCCTGGCTTTAATTATCAGCCTCACCCAGGGTCTCCCCACAGTCTCTCCTGAAAGCTGCTCAATGGAAATGCCCAATTCACTGTGTCCAAAACAGAACTGAATTCTCTTTCCCCCAGGCCTGTGCACCACACATCTTTTAGGTCAGTCACGCCGGCATCTTCTCTCCCCCTCTTTCCATTTTAGCAGCTCAATCCTGTGTGTCCCCTGTACTTCTCTCCTCTCTCCCTTCTTGGTGACCGTTCTCTTTCAGACCCTTGTCACTTGTCTGTATTCTTGCAGTAGCGTCCGTTCTCACGTATGGAGACTGGCTTCTGCAGGATCCGTCAGAATTGTGTCTTTAGCATTTGAGAGAATTCTCCCTTAGGTCCATGTGAACCAAACGCTTCCTTTGGCACAGCGTCTTTAATCCTTTTTCTGAACTTGGATTACAAGCTTCCATCAGTTTGGTTGGTTTCTGTTTTTTATAGTATTTCTATTTTTCTTAAATTCTTAATTTTGTTGGAATATAATTGTATTTAATAGGCCCTGATTATTCCTTTTATTCACTGCTGCTGCTGATTTCTCTTTTTAATCAGGTTAGCTAAAGGCTTCTCAGTTTTGTTAGAGTAACTAAGACAAAAACGCAGACCCAGCATTTAATTCATTTAACTTATCAATTTTATAGTCACTGGGTTCCCATTTTATCTATTTCTTCCTAATTTTCAACATAATCTCCATTGTGCTTATTTTTTCTTTACTTGTTGATTTTTTCCCCCTATTTTTAAAAAATTAACTTTTGTGTTTATTTTTAGTTTACATCATTCATTTCCACAGGATTTTGAGTTGCAGATTTTCTCCCCATCTTTCCCTTACCCACCCCCCCAAAACAGCCATCCCACTGTATAACCCCTCCCCCAATCTGCTCTCTCCTGTGTCCTCCCCCATCACCCCTCTGACTTTCCAGTAGGGCAAGATGGATCTCCCTAGCCTAGTGCCTGTATATCTTATTTCCCAATTGCATGTAAATAATAATGACAATTATATGTGTGTGTGTGTGTGTGTGTGTGTGTGTACGTGTGTCTGTGTGTATATATGTGTGTGTGTGTGTGTGTGTGTGTGTGTGTGTGTGTGTGTGTGTGTATATATATATATTTTTTTTTTTTTTTAAACTTTAAATTCCAGGTTCTTTCCCTTCCTCCCTCATCTCCCACACTTACTGGGAAGATAAGCAATTCAGTATAGGTTATACCTGTGTAGTTAGGCAAAACATCTCCACAATGGACATATTATGAAAGATTGAGTATATTTCCCTCCATCCCATCCCGACCCCAGCTTGTTCTATTCTCTACTTTGTCCCTGTCCCTTTACAAAAATGTGTGCTTTTAACTACCCTCCCTCCCAACCCACCGTCCCCTCCATCATACCCCCCTCTCATCCCCATCCACCCTCCTCTCCTGTAAAGCAAGATACCCAATTTAGAGTGCATGTCATTCCCTACCTAAGCCAAATTTGATGAGAGTAAGGTTGACCCATTTCCTTTTACCTTCCTGTTCTTCCCCTCCATTGTAACAATTTTCCCTTGCTTCTTCTATATGAGATAATTTACCCCATTCTGTCTCTCCCCATCTCCTCTCATTATATTCTTCTCTCACCTCTCAATTTCACCTTTTAAATGTCATCCCTTTCTATTCAATTGATTCTGTGCCCTCCGTCTATTTATACCTGTACATATATACACACATTCTCTTATATGTATTCATAAGCGTATATACCCTCCTATATAAACATGTATATGTATGTATACATATATGTACATTTATATTCCCATCAACTATCCTCATACTGAGAAAAGTTTCATAAGTTAAAATTACCGTTTTTCCATGCAGGCATGTAAATAGTTCAACTTTGATAAGTTCCTTATGATTTCTTTTCCCTGTTTACCTTCTCATGCTTCTCTTGCTTCTTGTATTTGAATGTAAAATTTTCTATTTAGTTCTGTTTTTTTCATCAAGAAATCTTGAAAGTCCTCCATCTCATTGAATGACCATATTTTCCCCTGAAACATTATACTCAGTTTTGCTGGGTAGGTGATTCTTGGTTTCAATCCTAGTTCCTTTGATCTCCAGAATATCATATGCCAAGCCCTTCAGTCCCTTAATGTAGAAGCTGCTAGATCCTGGGTTATCCTGATTGTGT
>CM053590.1:633581-651778 GCA_028646515.1 Pseudochirops corinnae | reverse complement strand
TGTAGCAACCTGGCATCCCTTGTGCCGGTCCCTGCATGCTTGGGCTTCCCCACGCCACCCAGGCTAATGCTGCGTCTTCTCCAGTGCTGGACACCTGCTTAGGGCACCAGCCTCAGAGATGCAGGCCTCCCGAAGGTCCCCCCATCTTCCATTTCGTCCCTAAAAGAATGTTGTGTAGCAACCTGGCATCCCTTGTGCCAGCCCCCTGCCTGCTTGGGCTTCCCCACGCCACCCAGGCTAATGCTGCGTCTTCTCTCCCCTGCAGCCCTCTCCCACATAGACCCCGACTCCCTTGTCTTTCTCTGCCCTGTGGCCCAATCTAGAACCAGGAGGCAGCGGATGGGTGATCCTGGCGCTCCCTCCCTCCTCTGGCGGCTTCCTTGTTGTTGGTTCTGGCTGATGAGGCCGCTGCCATCGGGAGGGGTCCTTGGGGGCCCCTGTGTTCTGAGCACAGCCTTCTTGCTGCGAGGAGCTCCATGGGTTCAGACTGCCTTCCTCGTGGGCACCAGGGCTGGTCTTCCGGCCTACACAGGCGCTCTCAGCCCCACATCTTACCTGTCCCCAGAACGTTGTCAGCCGTTTCTCCTGGGAGAGCGTCATGTGCTCTGGGCGGAGCCCGCAGCCCTGAGTCATGTGTCTTCTGGTTCTGTGCCCCGGCTAATGTAAACCTCATCTCGTCCCCATGGACCCCATCGCTGCCTTTGGCTTCTCTTCTGCCGCGTGTTGTCATCATCATCATCATCATTGTTACTTTGGTTCACTTGTGTCTGACTCTCCAGTACCCTGGCGGGGGGTCTGACCAAGCTACTGGAGAGGTCTTCAGTTTCCTTCTCAGCTTGTTTTGCAGATGACGGCGCTGAGTTTAACAGGGTGAAGTGACTTGCCCAAGGTCACACACCTAGTAAGTGAACTCAGAAGTGTCCTGGCTCCAGGCTGGCTGCTCTATCCTCAGCACCACCTCACTAACCACATTTTTATCCCTTTGGCTTCCAAATCTCTTAATCTGTTTTTTTAATTTCTTTACACAAATTCTCCCTTATTTGTTCAGTTTGTTTTAATTGGGTAGTTGTTTTTAAAATTCTTCATTGTGTTCAGTTTTCTGCTTCAAGCTCTCATGGATAATCTAAATTCATTCTTCATTAACTTTCTGATTTTATTTGTTTCTAAAGCTACTCCGAGTTTGTTTGTTTTTGGAGGGCTGGGGGGTCCTACAGAATTCTCTTCCACCATGCTGGCTCATCGGTAGCTCCTCCAGCTTTGGCTTCTCGGCACAATTTTGCCCCATTTTTCTTCTGAGGTTGAGACTCTCACGTTGTTCTGTCTGCAGTGCGTGTGTCTTGGCCTGTCTTTGAGGTGTGGGGCCCTTTTCTTCACCCCTGTCCCCCATGTCTGGCCGGTGCCTTGGGCTCCTGGCCTGACAGGCACCTTCTGAGGTGTGGCCCCCCAGTCTCCCTTGTTTTTCTGTGCTTTGGCAGAGTGACTTCTGCTGATGTATTAGCAGATACCGGCCCATCTGCCGTCACCCAGTGGGCCACGTGGGGCCTTCCTTTGTGGATTCTGCTCTGATTTCTGGGACACCTGGTAGAAAGCCTGCCGTCCTGCAGGAAGGTGCCTATGATGCCTTTCACATCTTAGGACTCCTGACTTCTGTTTTCCATCATCTGTATTTTCTAGTGAATAAATGAGAGAGAAAAAAGCAGGGTAGTAAAACTGGTGTCTCACTGTGCCCTCATGCCTGTGCCTGCCGCCTGCCCCCCATGAGGGCAGAGCCTGTCTTCTGACCTTCTTGGTCTCCTCAGCACTTCACCCGGCTGCCAGGCGTGCAGTAGGCACTTCCTCTGGGCTTGTTGGCCCTTAGTTAATGCTTGTCACCCAGGGCTCTCGGGCAGATCCCAGCCAGCCTCGGCTGATCCTCCCTCAGGGAGTACCCCACCCCCTCGGAGGCTCTCTTGTCCTTGAGTCTAAGCTGATTTGTCTTTGTCCAACTGCACGGGAAGATGGGGCAGGGGCACCTCCCAGGCCTGAGCCTTGCTGGGGCCTGAAGCTCTTCTGGCTCCTCCCTTTCCACAGCCTTCTGTGGATCTCTTCTCACAGATGGTAAGCCCCTGGAGGGCAAGGGCTGTCTTTGGTCTTCTTATTGGCATCCCCAGCAGTTAATCTTAATCAATGCTTATTGGCTATTTGTGAGGGATCCTGAATGAGAGGCAAGAGACAGTGTGTGCCCAGCCTGGTGAGTCCTCACCACCTTCACCACAGCCCTTGGGACTCCCTTCCCCCGGCCCCGAGACCTGCTTCCTTCCTGGCCTTCAGGGCCATCAGAACCCTGCATGAGTTCAGCCATTGTGTGGGGAAGGGGCCGGTCAGACCCTGGTGGAGATGAAGAGGATGAGGAGAAAAGCAGGTGTTTCAGGGATCCCAAAGAATCCCTGGAGGGCTCCAGTCTGGAAAGAAGAGTTCTCCAGACTCAAGCAGTTTTTGGAGTCAGGATTGTAAAAGTTTATTGTTAGGATTTACAGAGGCAGGAGGTCTTAGGGAACCTGCAAACTTAGGGGAGTCAGGGGTATAGATTATAAAGCCATAAAATCATAAATCAGGTATCAATTATGCTAACTAGGTGAGTGAGGGTGGGATTAGGGAGGAGTTAAGGAGTGGTCAGTGCTTAAAGGGACATGCGCTTTTCATATCTACTGCACAGGCGTATTGCCCATAATTCACTGGGAGAAAGCCCAAGGGGGTGGGGGGGCTGCATGGAGGTGTGGTTTTAGGCTTGAAACGTCACTAGGTCACCTAATGGTCAATTCTGACTGAGAGGTGTCCAGCCTGTTACCCATCAGTGTCCTGTTTGACAAGACGGATGTTGGGAAGCTGGACTAACTGGGGATCCAGGATGTGCCTGATTGGAGAGGAGTTAGCTCACTGATAGTGCATGGAAGGATTCCTGGGTGCAGCTGGCCACTAGAACACGGGGGCTGTACATTTCTCTAAGCTAAAGGGATTGCTTAGAGATGGTTGAGGGAAGGATTCGTAGGTCTAGCTTGTTACCGTACCAAGCAGGGATAAGCAGTCCGTGAACTGTAGCTGGGCAGTGCCGGAGTACTGAAGAGGCAGTTAATGCTTTGAGGCTGGGGGACGTGTGATTCCCCAAGCTGGTATTGCAGACACAGGTACCCAAACCCAAGTGTGATTTTAGTAACTGAAGTTACAGTTGGATGTTACAAGCAAAGGCACCGCAGCACCCCATCAGAGACAGCTTGGGAATGGTGAGCTTTGCCCGGAGCGCGCTGTCCACCTCCTCCCGCAGGCGCTTTGGCCACAGGTAGCCGAGGGCCTGGCATGGTGAGTGTGAGCTGGAAGGAAGCCTGCAGGCCCTGGAGGCCTGAGGCTTCCACCTGGACCACCCCAGTCAGCTCTCCTTTCATTTAACCAAAAGAAAGGCAGATTTCCCCAGGTGTTTCTGTGCTGACTCGGGGGTAGCTCCTGCTTCCCGTGCCGACACTGGCATCACGTCTAAGAACGGGCTGTGTCTCTGACGGCCACAGCCATGTGTGCCGTTCCTGTGGTGCCCCAGATTGGGGCCTTCCCATCCTGCTCACACGCTCTCCTTCTCTGCCTTCAGGTCAGGGGGCAGTGGACTGAGGGAGGTGAACTGCAGTGGAGGCCAGAGGGGCTCAAAGGACTGTCTGATGAATTAAGGTTCAAGAGTACATGGAGACAGGAGTTCTGATGCTGCCTCGGATGGTCACTGATTGGCTGACCGTGGGCAGTTCAGTTAATGGCTCCTCCCCGCAGTGGAGCTATGAGGAGGGTCAGAGATCAACGTGGGAAGTGCTTTGTGAACTTGAAAGCTTGCTCCTCTCTTCCGTGGCCAGAGGAGTGAGGGAGTGAGGACGGGTGCCCCGCCTAGATGTGGGATAGTCCCCCGTGGTCAGGGGTGGAGGGCAGAGGGCATCTTGCCTCTGCGTCCTTGGTACTTCCTACAGCGCCATGCACACAGTAGGGCTCTGGGATCATTGTTCTTGATAGAGGGGCCTAGAAGGGGTTCCCAGGACCTCCTCTCTCGACTGGTCCATCTGCCGTTGGGAAGGGCGGCGGAGAGGGGCGCTGCCAGCTCCGATTCCTTCCCAGAGTCGGGCTTTGGAAGAGAGATTCCCCAGGGGGCTGCCACTGCTTCTCTCTCCATATAGTGCTGGTCCCTTGCACCCGGGCCTCATGCCCGGGCAGCTGCCCACGTTGTGTTCTTTGTGTTCCACAGCAGGCATCAGGTCAGATCTTTGGGGCGGCCTGGAAGGATACTGGTCTCTTCACATAGTGCGACACCATGGAGTTTAGGAAAAGAAACTTGTCCCTCTTGTCTGTGTTAGGCTTCCCCATCCTCTCCTCCTTGGAGCTGCCTCACAGCATGGGTCTGCCCCGAGTGTGAGCTGGCCGACTGGACCAGCCACCCAGCCAGGGAAGAGGGATCATGTCACTGAGGAAGAGTTAGAAAGAAGGGATCGCTCCTCAGAGTTGGCCTTCTCCCGCTTACCCGAAAGTCGTTGGGGGGAGCGTGGCCTCGCCCAAGCCTGGTACCACCTGGTTGGGCGGAGGAGAGGCAGCATCTGGAGAAGCGACCTGAGCCAATCCTTGTATCTGAGAGAGGGGATGGAGGAGGGAGCCGGAGAGCCCCCTCCTGGCGGGTTTTCCTGGGGAGAGGGGAGAAGGGGGGGGGGGCGCCAGAGGAGCCAGTGTGTGAGCAGGGGAGGGATGGGCTCAGGGCACCTGGCAGCCAGTGCTTGTGTCCAGGGCTTCAGGGAGGGCCTCTGATGCTTTCTGGCCTTGACAAAGAGGTGCAGGGGAGGTGTAAGCTTGGAGGCCGGGGCATTACTGTACATGGTGGAGAGGAGTCTGCACCTCCAAATTTGGGGCGTCTTTTTAAAGCTTGGCCTCAGCCTTCCATCTTCCCTGGTGCTTGTTTCTATGGGAACTCTGCGTGCAGGATGTGTCAGGCTCCAGGGAGCACCCCCCATTGCTCTGGGCCCCCCAGCTGTGCCTGGGCTGAGGGAGCACCCTCCCCCATTGGGGTTCTGCGTTGCTCTGAACTGGAGCCTCCTGGGCTTCCTCTGCCGCATTGTCTGAGGACGGTCTCTGGGAAGGGAAGGGCTGGGAAGGGAGTTTGGTCCTGGAATTTGCATCCCTATGCCTTCTCTGGGTGGTGAGGCCGCAGCCAGGCCAGCTTCTGCAGGGTCCTAGAGGCCGCCTGAAGGTCAGGATTTTGGGAAAGGGGGCCCACGTGTTCCTGTGAGAATTGCGTGCAAGGTGCTCTCATTTCTGCCAAAATAGAAGTGACTCACGGTGTGCGTCGCTAGGGCCGGGCGCTCCCTGGGGACCCCAGAGAAGGAAGGCTTCCTCAGCTTTTCCTCTGGGGTGGGAGGAGGCGCAGCTTTTGTCTTGTCTTGGTGTCTGCCCTTTGGGGCCCGTCCGGGTGGGGTGCCTGGCTGTGTGTGGGGGGGGGCTGTGCACGGGTGTGTGTGTATGGGGGGTGTGCCCATGTGCATGGGTGTGTGTGTCTGTGTGGGTGTGCACGGGTGTGCGTGTGTGCGTGCGCGTGCACCCACACCAGTGGGAGCCTCGCTTGCGGGGAGCCCCGCCGCAATCCTGGGAAAGGGCAGCCATTGGGGCCGTCTTTTACATGCAGGGAGAATTTTCACCTTTCATCGGGCTGGGCTACCAGAAGATGATGTCACCTCCCAGCTGATTGGCTGGTGCAGTACCTAGTGCAGGCAGGGAAGAGAAAGAAAGATGCCGGCACCAGGCTGCCTCAGCACCACTGGCTCCCGGCTGGCTCCGGGCAGCTCTGGACGCTGAGTGGCCAGGGTGGGGCCATGGCGGCTCCCGGGAGCAGCCTCCAGTGAGGGCCGGGCCAGCGGGCTGCTGGAGGCATGAGGCGTCTGATCTGCAAGCGCATCTGTGATTGTGAGTGCTGGCCTCTGGGTGGAGGCCGGGGGGCCAGGGACCGCGCTTGGGCTGCCGTGTCTTAGGGCCGTTCTTTTCCAGTTGGGCAGCCTAAATTAGAGGATGGAGGTCCTGATGTCCGTGCCAGAGTCATTCGTGTGTTGGATTCTTCTCCGTGAATTTTGAGAAAGCTGCAGAAGGCTCAGTTCTCATCCTTCTTTCTCATGTCCTTTCTAGATAAAAGCTTTGATGATGAGGAGTCAGTGGATGGAAACAGGCCATCAGCAGCTGCCTCAGCCTTCAAGGTTCCTGCCCCAAAGACCGCTGGGAACCCTGTCAACAGTGGCCGGAAGCCTGGCTCCTCCGGGGGACCCAAGGCTGGAGGTAACGTCCAGCCCCGCTCCTGTGCCTGGCTCTAATGGGGAGGAAGATGTAGCATTCCTGGCTTTGCGGCACTGGGTGCTCGGAGGCCCCCGGTGCTGGGGAATGGGTGCTGGGCATGCAGGGCCTCAGGGCCTCGGGGCAGGGGCCCAAGCAGCCACTTACTGGCAGAACAGCTTCGGGCTTAGCTGCAAGGTGCTTCATTGGACACAGTCCAATAAAACAGGGTGTCATTTCAGATGGACTTGCCTTCTCAGAGTGGTCAGACCCCCTGACAGTGGAGAATCTGGGGTGGGGAGGGGTGGGCCTTTGCACTTAATGCAGGTCCCTCAGGGGGACAACACGGGAGGGCCTCCCTCGGGTTGTTTGGGGGGGTGCGCCAGCAGTGACACATTCAGGGCTCTTGTGTGCAGAAGGGGATTGGGCTGTGACCAGGAACCTGCTCGGCCATGATTTTTTCAGGATTTGTGTTTGTAGACCTTTTGGGTTTTGTTTTTAAAAGTCACAGAGAGCTCACTCTCTTGCCTGTAAAGACTCTGTTCATTCACTCCTGAGGGTCTGCTTTCTGTCTTCACCTGCAGAGCAGTGACTGGCGGGCTGGGCGGGGAGAGGCCCCAGCTGCAGGGTCAGCTCTCTCCCCAGGAGCCACTGGTGAGGCTAGAGGAGGCTGTCCCAAGACCCCTGGGGGGAAGTGCGCTGGCTATCTTAGCACCACCGCCATCTTCCCCTTCTCCTTTGGCAGGCACACCCAGGGCATCTGACTCTGTCCTGCGCTTTATGCTCCCACCCAGGGGAGTGGCTCGGGGTGTCACCAGCTCACCTTGTCCTAGGAGATAGAGGTCATTCTGCATGGGTAGAAAAGGTAGAGAGCAGATCATCTGGGCACTTGGATGGAAGGGAAGGAAGCTCGTGGCATTGAAATGCCAGAATGCTGCTGGTGTCAGGGCCTTAGGTCCTGCCTCCCTAGGCTCGGTGCCTGGAAGAGCAAGGTGAGGGGCAGCTGAGGCCCCACCTCCTCTCCACCCAAAACCAGAAGGGCCCCAGAGAGTGAATTTCAAGGGGCAGCCGTCTTTCTACCTCCACTTAGGTGGAAGGTCTCATAGTATGAAGCCACCTACAGGGAGAAGAGGTATCTGGTTCCTGCTTTTCCTGCCCCTGTGTTGCGGGGGTCTCTGACACAGCTGACTCTGTGGTTGTCAGATTAGATCCCTCAGAGGAGCTCAGATTGTTGGAGGGGAGGGAGTAGTGGCCATCAGATGCCCCTTCCTGGTCACCCTCCTGTAAATTCCTCCCTCTCGGACTGGGAGTTAGGGGATGCTTTGGCCCAGCCTCTCTAAGTTCATCAGGGCTTGGGACAAAGGCCTTGGTGCCCCCCCCCCCCCAGCATACTCTCTATCATTTAGGCTCAGGCTTTGGTGCCCCTCTACCCCCACTCCCACCCCCACCACAGCCCCAGCTGTTTGGGCTCAGGCCTTGGCACTCTCTGGATCTGCTTGTTGTCTTCAGGGCCATCTTTTGATTTGAACAAGTTTGATTCTTCTGAACTGCCAGCATTTCAGACAGATGCGTGAGGACTTTTCAGTGTTAGCAATTAATTTTTAAATAGAAAGTCCTTGTCCTTACTCACTTGGCGATTTCTGTCGGTAGTAAGGACGTGTCTGAATCACACGTGGCCGTGCCTTGTCCTTTCTGGCTCTGTCTTATGCTAGTTCTGGATGCTGTCGTGTGACCCTGACCCTGACCCTGATGTACAGTTAGTCACCCCAGTGAATTCCAAGACTGGTTCGTTTCTACATCCGCTAGCCCGCTTTAGTCTTGGCCCTGACGAGACCAGATCCTTTTATTAAGATGTCAGGAGCGAGAAAAATTCTTAAAACAATCTGTGACATATGGGATGTCCTGATTTGTTGAGATTTTATGATTATTTTTATTTCATTAAGGGATTATTTGAGTGGAAAAAAAATAATCTCGTTTTAAGTAGGAATAATTACGTAGCTTTCTTGTGGGTCTGGCCTAGCAAAGACTGTGTGATTCCGGGTTCAGACAGATCCCATCTTCAGAGAAGCTTTGGTCCTCGGGTCTGTCCCAAGAGACGATCACCGTAATGTGGCATTAGCTGCCTCAGAGTCTCCCTTGGGCCAGCTGCTGGGCTGGGGTCTCTTGTCCCTGCACGTGGGAGGCGCCTCTCCTTCCCCTGCCCTCGCCCAGCCTGAGGTCCCTCAGGCGCCCTGACCACGGCTGCCAGGATTAGGGTCTCCACTGGAAGCTTGTGAAGCTCTGCCTGACCTGTCTTCTCTTCATTGTTGTAATCAATTTTGTGGCCTTGTCCTTCTCTGCCTTGGCATTTCAGGCTGCCCTCAGCGCCCCCCATGGCGATGGGCATTGTGCTAGGTGGGCAGAGGAAGACAGGCACGCACTGTCCCCTTTCCTCCAGGGTCTTTTTTACATTGGATTCAGGGGGAGCAACATGAACCTGTGTGCTAGCTGGGTGGCCCTGGGCAGGTCACTGCACTATCTGCCTCAGTTTCCCTAACTGTCAGGTGGGAGAATGATGGCACCTTCCTCCCAGGGGACCGTGAGGATCAAACGGTGTAACATTTGTGAAGTGTTTTGCAAACCTCAGAGCTCTGCACGAGAGCCAGATACTCTTGACTCCAGGCTCCTGACCCTGGGGCCTGGGAGGTGGGGGAAGAGTGTGCAGAATGAGTTAGTTCTGTTTATGGTACCTGGGGACCCTATGTGGGAAGCGTCCAGTGGCGGTCACTGATGTGAGTTTGAACCTGAGAGAGATGAAGGCTGCGTAGATCAGTCTTTGAACCGTCTGTGTGGAGGTGATAAGTGACCCTGTGGGAAGTGATGAAGACCCTGAGAGTAGACAGAGAAGGAGGAGCTGAGGATAGACCTCTGGGAGTAACCTGCATGCTCTTGGCTGGAAGGACACTGGCCCTGGGGCTTGGGGAGGAGAAGCCAAGATCCCAGAAGACTCAACCAGGCTTCTGAGGGTGCGTCCTCTTATCCGTATGCTCAGAGTTGCTCAGGGGAACCCTATTGTGCCCAGACTCAGATCTGTGGCCAGCACGTTCCTCCCCCCCCCCCCCCACAAGGGTTCCCTTGTGTCTCATTGATGGCCAAGTTCAGATTCTGGCAGGTTGCAGGGGTCTCTCTGCCTCCCAGACTTTCTCTGGCCTGTCTCAAGGACCCATTGGCTCCCCCTCATAAGTAAGGGGTCCCCTCACCCATCTCAGCCTCCTCCTTCCTCATGCCTTTCGGCACATGAGAATGACCATCCACATCCTGAATCTTGTTCTCACCCATCCACCTACCCAGGTTCTGTTTTCATGACCTGGAACACTGACCCTAACTTCTCCCTGCCTGTCACCCCTTTGGAACTTGTTCTTGGTCTTCACCTTGACCTCCAGGCTAGCCACCCCCACCCCCACGCCAGGACTCTAGTCTCTCAGGCCCCCCCGGGCAGACTCCTTCTCTGAACCTCTTCTGCTCCTTCAGCTGTCTCCTAAGTGGATCAGAACCAGTGTGGTTACTACACATCCCCTGGTATGCCTGAGCTGGGCTGGAGGAAGAGGAGTACTGAGCCAAGGAACTGGAAGGAAGTTGTGAACCAGGCACTGACTCCTTTGAGTGGTCTTGGGGGGAAGCCTCAAAGGAGGAGAGTCAGAGCCAGGGGCAGGAAAAGAAAAGACCCAAGACAAGAACTACTCAGTCCCTGGTAAGTAGAGGGAGGAGGGTGAGGGAAGGGACATGAAGAGCAAGCTGAGCCTGCCGAGTCCCTGGGATGAGGGTACGGCTTTTATCATCGAAGAATTGTGGCCCATGGAATTCATCACCCTTGACAGGCTTAGCCAGCTCCAGAGCGCTATCTTTCTAGTGTTACTGTTCTAAGAAGTCAGTTCAGTCAGTTCTTATCAATAACGTATGTCTCTTAGGCTAGCAGAATTTCTCCTTCAGTACCATGCCAGATAACAGTAAAAAGAAGGAGGGAGAAAGCAGCTGGACAAACTAAACAATCCGGGGGGAGCTCTGCCCAGGGCCAGGGCAGGGCTGGTGGCTGGTCTTGGTGCGTTATGATCTTTTCCTGTGGTTGTCAGCCCACTCTTCTTCAGGACCCCTTTGGGAGTTTCTTGGCAGAGATCCTGCAGCAGTCGGCCAGATGAGGAAACTGTAAGTTCTCAGCGTGTCCAGTGTAGGTGTCTGCCTTTACTCTTTTGAGTCATTGTGAGTGTGGTTTTGGCCAAGCTGCATTAGCGTCTTTCCAGGCATCTCTGTATTCATCATATTTGTTTCTTATTCTAGTATAATGTTCCATTGTGTTCATGTTGCCAGCTTAGCCCAGTCATGATCTTTTAGTCCCTTTATTTGAATAATTCCAAAGTGCTTCCCACAGTGGTCCTACTGATTGACAACTCCACCAACAGTGCATCAGCCCACCTTCCACACTGACTACTCTGTCTTTTGTTGTCTTATCAGAAAATGACCTGAATCCTCAGGGTTGTTTTGTTTTACATTTCTTTTACTGGAATTTGGAGGATTTTTTTCACATGATTGTAAATATTTTGTGATTCTTTTGAGAACTATTCACATCTTGTGACCATTTATCTATTGGGAAACTGCTTTTAGTTTTTTATACCAGCTATTCCAAAAGTCTTAAGATTTAATAGCTTGAAATTTGCACTAAGAGTTTTAGGAAATTGTGTACCTTGGATTATCAGTCTTTATCTGAGAAATTTGATCCAGAGAATTTTTCCCCCAGTGGGCCATATTTCTTATATGTATTGATTTTGGTTGTGTGCAGAAGCTTTTCAGTTTCATGTAATAAATTATTTTGTCTTTTTATCATGCCCATTTTTGCATCAAACATTCCTGTGATCCCTCTTAATTTTCTTGAAGAGATCGTGTCTTTCCCACTTTTTTTTTCCTATTTCTTTGCATTGCTCATTTAAGAGAACCTTCTTATCTTTCTTTACTATTCTCTGGAATTCTGCATTCAGTTGGGTCTGTCTTTCCCTTTCTGCTTTATTTTTCCCTTTCTTTCCTCAACTGTTTCAAAACCTCATTAGGCTGTTATTTTGCTTTCTTGCTCTTCTTTTTCTTTGAAATGCTTTTTGTTGTGGCCTCCTGTACAATATTGTGAACCTCTGTCCATAGTTCTTCAGGCATCCTATCTACCAGATCTAATCCCTAAATCTCCTAAATCTTGTCATCACCTCTGACTCAATTAATAAGGGACGTTATTTCTGTCATACCTATACAGTCTCATGATTTCTTATACTTTCTTCTATTTAAGTACGTATTTTGTGATAAGAAGCTCATGGTCTCAGCCACAGTCAGCTCCAGGTCTCGTTTTGACTGACTGTATAGACTAGAGCTTCTCCACCTTTGGCTGCAAAGTCTATAATCTATCTGATTTCCGAAGTGACCATCTGGTTTTGTCCTTGTGTAGAGTCGCTTTTTGGGTTGTTGTGTTTGCTCTGAGCAGTCAGTTATCCTAACAAAACTCTCTTAGTCTCTGCCCTTCATCATTTTGTACTCCAAGGCCAGACTTACCTGTTATTCCAATTATCTTTGGATTTCCTGCTTCAGCATTCCAATCCCCTATGATTTTTCCAGGAGAAATGTATGACTGGGGATCACTCATTGGTTACAACCCTTCTATACGACCAAACTATTGTACAATGTGAAAGTATTTGCAGATCCTGTACATGATTGCCCACCACCATGGGGGGGGGGAGAAGGGAGGGGAGAAAATTTGAAACTCAAGTGATTGTGGAACTGAATCTTGTAAATTAAAAGTAAATAAATAAATAAATAAAGCAATAAAAAAAAAAGACTAAAGGGCATGTGTATGGAAGAATTAATTCAGGGGCTCATAACCTTATTTGTGTGCCTTGAGCACTGTAAAAGTCTGGAGAAATCTATGGACTCCTCCAAATAATGTTTTTAAATGCATGAAATAAAATATTTGTGATTATAAAAATAAAAAATAAAATTAAAAAAAAAAAAAAAGAAATGTATGACTGGGGAAGGTGGACCATAAGGAAGTCTAAGCGTTGCAGAATCAAGGCATTGGAATTGTGGTGCTGGACAAGACTTTTGAGAGTCCCTTGGATGGCAGGGAGATCAGATCAGTGAGTACTTAAAAGAAATTAATTCAGGCTAGGTGGCACCGTGGATAGAGAACAAGAAAGATGCACCTTCCTGAGTTCAAATCTGGTCTCAGACACTCCTAGATGTGTGATCCTGAGCAAGTCACTTCACCTTGTTTGCCTGTTTCCTCATCTGTAAAATAAGCTGGAGAAGGAAATGGCAAACTGCTCTAGTATCTCTGCCAAGAAAACCCCAAATGGGGTCACCAAGAATCCAACTTGACCGAAAAATGACTGAACAGTGACATTCACTGGAGAATCAAGATATCGAAGCTGAAGCTGAAATACTTTGGCCACATAATGGGAAGAACAGAACTTATTGAAAAAGATCCTGACGTTGGGAAGGATTGAAGGCAAAAGGAAAAGGGGGTGGCAGAGATTGAGATGAGTCGATTGGTGTCACGGAAGTAATGAACTTGAGCCGACTTGAGAGAGTGTGGAGGACAGAAGCATCTGGGGCACTATGGTCTGTGGGATTGCAAAGAGTTGGCCACAAATGAACTGAACAATCATAACAACAACAACATTTCATATTTTTTTATTTCCTCTATTCCGTTTTTAGTTAAGAATACCACTTCTGCCCGGAGTTGATAAAGGTATTTGATCTGATTTCTCTTATATTTTTTCTGTGCCATGATCTTTAATAGTAAAATCACATGATCATTTCAAATTTATTGTGGCATATAACGTAACACATTGATCTAAACTTAATTTCTCCCAAATTGCTTTCAGTTTTTTTCTGCAGTTTTCATCAGAGGTTTTTTCCTTAAGTGAATTCTGTTTTCTCTTTTATTGAATACTGAGTTATTGAGTCCCACATTTTTTGAAATAGCCATGTATAAATACCCTCCCTTCATCTGTTCCTGTTTTCACTATTTCTCTTGATATTCTAGATCTTTTGATTTTTCAAGTGAATTTTGTTTTATTAAATTTTATAAAAAAAAAATTCTGACAGGTTGAATGATACAGCATTAAAACTACAAACTAATTTTGGGTGATATTGCCATTTTTATCCTGTTGAAATGACCTAGCCATGCATTCTGAGTATGCCCATATCTGTTAAAGCTGTCCTTTTAAAAAAATTTTAATATTTTATTTTTTCCCTTTTATATATAAAAATAATTTTTAATATTTGTTTCTTAAAACTTTCTGTTCCAAATTACCTCCCTCCCCTTCCCTTTCGTTGAGAAGACAAGTAATTCGAGTCACACAAAGCATCTTTCCATATTAGTCATGTTGTGAAAGAAAACACACCACACACAAAGGAAAGAAAAATGGAGTTTTTCAAAGTCTTCTTTGATCTGCATTCAGACACCATCAGTTCTTTTTCTGGAGATAGGTAACATTTTCATCATAAGTCCTTAGGAATTATTTTTGATCATTGTATTGTTAAGAATAACTAGGTAATTTGCATCTGGTCATTGTTACAATGTTGCTGTTACCGCTTATAATGTTCTTCTGGTTCTGCTCACTTCACTTTGCATCAGTTCACGTAAGTCTCGCCAGGTCTTTCTGAGAGCATCCTACTCATCATTTCTTATAGCACAGTAGTGTTCCATCACAATCATATACTACAACTTGTTTGACCATTTTCCAGTTGTTGGGCATCCCCTCAATTCAATTCTTTGCCACCACTGAAAAAGCTGCTATAAATACTTTTCTACACATAGGTCCTTTTTCCTTTTGTGTTTTGATCTCTTTGGGATATAGACCTAGTTGTGGCATTACTGGGTCAAAGGGTATGCCTGGTCTTATAGCCTTTTGGGCATAGCTCCAAATTGCTCTACAGAATGGTTGAATCAGAAGTTGTATACTTCCCCATCAGTGCGTCAGTGTTCCAGATTTCCCGCTTTCTTTGTTAGCTTCCTTTTCTGTCATATTAGCTAATCTGATAGGTATGAGGTGGTGTCTCAGAATTGTTTTAATTTGCATTTATCTAATTAGTAGTGATTTGGAACACTTTTTTGATGTGACTATAGACAGGTTTAATTATTTTATCTGAAAACTGCCTGTTCATATTCTTTGACCATTTGCCATTTGGGAAATGATTTGTATTCTTATAAATTTGATTCAGTTCTCTAAGGAGAAATGAGGCCTTTATTAAATACTTGCTGTAAATTTTTTTCACATTTATGATTACTATGTATTTCCTTCAATCCTGTTTTTTTCTTCCCCTATTTATCCTATTCTTGGTCTCCTTTCTGTCCATTCTCAAAAGCATTTTGCTTCTGGCTACTGCTTCCCCCAATCTACCCTCCCTCCTATCATCCTCCTCTCCACTTCTCTTATCCCTGTCCCCTCCTGCTTTTCTGTAGGGTAAGATGAATTTCTGTTCCTGACTGCGTGTGTATGTTATTCCCTCTTTGAGCCAGTTCTGATGAAAGTAAGGTTCAGGTGCTCCCATCTGCCTCCTCTCATCTTTCCTACAGAATGGAAAGCTCTTTGGTGTGACATAGCTTGCCACATTCTCCCTCTGCCTTCTTCCTTCTCCCAGTGCATTCCTTTCTCACCCCTTAATTTTATTTTTTTAGATATCTTCCCATTGTATTCAACCCATACCCATTCCCTCAGTCTATATAACTGCCCTAATAATGAGGAAGTTCTTAGGACTTATAAGTATCATCTTCCAATGGCGAAATGTAAACAGTTGAACCTCACTGAATTTCTTATATTTTCTCTTTCCTGCTTACCTTTTTATGCTTCTTGAGTCTTGTATTTGAAAATTAGATTCTTTCTTTCCATCAGGAATTTTTAACAGTCCTCCATTTCATGAAATGTCCATTTGATCCCCTGAAGGATTATACTCAGTTTTGCTGACAGGTGATGGTGTCTTGGTTGTAATCCTAGCTCCTTTGCCCTCCAGAATATCATATTTAAAGTCCTCTGATCCTTTAATGTAGAAGCTGCTGAATCCTGATAATTCTGACTTTGGCTCCCTAATATTTGAATTGTTTCTTTCTGGCTGCTTGCGATATTTTCACCCTGACTTGGGAGCTCTGGAATTTGGCTATAATATTCCTGGGAGTTTTAATTTTGGAATCTCTTTTAGGAGGTGATTGGTGGATTCTTTTGGTTTCTATTTTACCCTCTGGTTCAGTTTTCCTGGATAATTTCTTGAAATATTTTTTTTATCATGGTTTTCAGGTACTTCAATAATTCTTAAATTATCTCTCCTGGTCAGTTGTGTTTCCAGTGAGATCTTTCACATTTTCTTGTATTTTTTCATTCATTTGGTTTTGTTTCATTTCTTCTTGAGGTCTCCTGCAGTCATTCACTTCCACTTGCTCAATTTTAATTTTTAAAGAATTATTATCTTATTTGTTGAGCTTTTCTGTCTCCTTTCCCATTTGACCAAGTCTGCTTGTTTTTTTAGGTTTTTTTTGCGCTTTCTGGAGGGTGGAGGGCAGGGCAATTGGGATTTAAGTGACTTACCCAAGGTCACATGGCTAGTAAGTGTTAAGTGTCTGAGACTGGATTTGAACTCAGGTCCTTCTGAATCCAGGGCTGGTGCTCTATTCACTGCGCCATCTAGCCTCCCCCTAGTTCTACTTTTTAAGTTCTTCTCTTCAGTGAATTTTTGTATATCTTTTTCTCCTTGGCCAATTCTGCATTTGTAGGCATTCTTCTGTTGTGCCTCTTTTTACCATTCGGCCTATTCTGTTTTTAAAAGATGTTTTTTCTTCAGCATTTTTTCTGTGCCTTCTTTATCAAGCTGTTGACTTTTTTTTTTCATTATTTTCTTGTGTCACTGTGATTTCTGTTCCCAATTTTTCTCTGCCTCTTGAGTTTAAAAATCTTTGTGAACTCTTCTGGGAATTTTTTGAGCCTGATACCAATTCACATTTCTTCTCTGAGGCTTCCTTGTTATAGCAGTTTTGCTCTTCCTTATCACTATAGTAACTTTTATAATCACCCTCATTTTTTTGTTGTTGTTGTTTGCTCATTTTTCTAACCTACTTATTTAATTTTAACTTCATCTTAAAGTTGGGCTCCGTTCTGTGGTGGAGGGGAGCAGTGTCGCAGGCTTCAGGTTTTTTGCATAGTTGTTTTCAGAGCTAGTTCTGGGGGTCCATCAACTTTCAGTTCTTCCAGAGTGGTGTGATCTAAGGGGAGATGTGTTTACTAGCTCTTCTGCCTTGTGCTCTGGTCTGTGAGTGACCACAACCTCTCTTTTCTGCCCCCGGCCTGAGACTAGGGTGCCTGCTCCCCTGTAACTACAAACCCCAGCATGCTGCTGTTCCTCCTTGCTCTGGGACTGTGATCCCAGACTGCACCCCGGCTCCGAGTGTGGGCATTGCAGCAGAGTCCTGCCCCCACTGCCAGCAAAGCAGCCTCTGTAACCTCCTTGTGGCCAGCTGTCTGACCCCCTGCACGGAGAGCTCTGGAAGCAGTTGCTGCTGCTGCCCCAAGTTCCATCACCCCCGAGAGCTGCTGCTTGTTTGCTGGGCCTGGTCTGTCCTTCCGCACTCCCACACTCCACTCTCACCCCGCTGGGACCAACCTTTCCTGACTATCTTCTTAGTTGTCTTGGACTGGAAGATGGTTTTACCTCGTCCTTCCGGGACTTCTGCCTCTCCAGAATTTGTGTCGAAGCCTTACTAAAGTTGTTTAGAGGAGACTTTGGGAGAGTCTCTGCCTTCTGCTGCCCTTCACTTCTTTAAAGATGTTTTGTGATTGAAGCTGTACGAGCATGAGTGGACAGTGGCTGCCTCACTCCCAGGCATTTTGTGCCTTTTGTAGTTCATTCAAAGACAGCGTCCCCTTCATCAGGAGCTTCTTGGGTTTTGTTGTTCTTGTGTGGAAATGCAGCTTATTTTCGTGGGTTTGTTTCGTCACCGACCACTTGGCTGAAGTGTGAAATATCTCCATTTCTTTGCTGATTGCCTGGGGTTTCTAAGCACACTACCACGTCATCAGCACGTGCTCATTTGGTCTCCTCTTTACCTACATCTTTCTCTTGACTTACTGGTGTGGCTGACATTACCAGCCTTTAAGCAGACAGTGAAAGGGGAAGCGGGTCTCCTTGCTTTGTCCCTGTATTGCTCTGCCAGGGTGGATGCACAGAGTTGGCTTCCCAGAACAGCGAGAAGGCTAGGAGTGCTGGCTCATGAAGGACTGGCCTGGGTGATGGGAAGGGTGTCACGGCTGGGTTCTCTGCATCACTCCAAATTCCTTTCCACAGCGGCCGTACTGATGAACAATGCCCAGAGTAAACGGGCCACACGAATGACCTGGAAAACAGCAGAGAGCTGACTCTGGGAACTGGAGTCCAGGGGGCCACTCCCTGGAACCTTGGGGAAATTCTGCAGTAACTCCTTTGAGAGAGGACCCATGAATATCCTGAGAGAGACACTGGGCACCTCCCAGAACAGGCCAGGCCAGCCTCATCTCCTTTTCTTTTCTCACACCAGGCGTGGGTCTGTCCAGTGACTTCAGAGAACCACTCATTATCTGGCCCATTCCCTTTTGCTTTCCTGTTTTTCCGCTCCATTGTAACTGTTATCCCTTGCCTCTTCTATACAAGATGATTAGCCCCATTCTGTCTCTCCCCGTCTCCTCTCATTCTATTCCTCTCTCACCTCTCAATTTCACATTTTAAAATACCATCCTTTCCTATTGAATTGATCCTGTGCCCTCTGTCTATACACACATATATACACACACTTACATATGTATTCCTATACTTATATAAACCCTCTTATATAGACATGTGTGTATGCATAC
>CM053590.1:617770-633081 GCA_028646515.1 Pseudochirops corinnae | reverse complement strand
TTCCTCCCATTCCATGCTTTGATCCTTTTTGTCCCCAAAAAAGGAATCTAAAGTTGGATTGCTGAGCTTGGTTTGCTTCCTTTGCCTGCTCATGTTGCCAGTCAATTAATTTGATTTTTTGAGTCACAGTAGACCTGTGCTCCCAGGGAGAGAGCTTTTGTCCCAAATCCCTGGGGTTTTCACAACTGCTGGAGTGATTAGGAGGCCGCTGTCTCTGCAGCCCCCACCAGCTTTGGCTCCCTGGTCACACACCCCAGGCCCACCACCCAAGACCATGATCCCAATCCAGGCAGGTTAAGGCAACAGCACTTAGCCTCTGAATGATCACTTGGCCCCCCTACAATCTGCAGGCCAAGAGCTCTGAAGCAGCCACATGGAGGCAGCTGCAGGGGCTGCCTCCGCTGCTTTCCTGCCCTGGGGGCTGCGGCCGGACCACTTCTCTCCCCCACGTTTAGCCTAGTTCCACTGACCTTTCACTTAGTCCTTGTTTCTTATGAGTTTGTAATTCTGGCGAATGCCACAGCTGCCCGTGATTCATGCTCCAGCTGTGGCTTGTTCTGGTGGCTCCAGGGCTCCGGCCGCGGGTTCGTGCAGTGCTGGTCTGGGTTCCCAGCGTGCTGTGATGAGCCCCTTCCTGTGTGCCTGCCAGGCTGCCTTCAGCAGGAGCTTTCGGGCCGTCTCTTGTTGGACGTGGAAGCTCCAGCTTTGCCTGTGACATTCCTCAGGGTTTTCAGTGCAGGGTTTTTTCAGGAGGTGATGTCCATGAGTGGGGTTTTTGTGGTTTCTTGAGTTGTGGTGCCCAGAGCCTTGGAGTTTGGTCGCTGCTGTTTTCAGGGAGTCCAGTGATTCTCAGAGGACCTCTCCTTGGCCTCTGATCCAGTCACGTTTTTCACAGCAGAACCTTTTATTTTTCCTACTCACTCAGCTGTAGTATAATTTTCCTGTGTCGCGAAGCCATTGAATTCTGTTTCCTCCGTTGTTTTCCAGAGAGTCCTTTGGGCCAGGTTTTCAGCCTTTCATTTTAAGCTGATTCTTCCCCTTCCGTTTTCCCTCCAGAGGTAACATTTCCCTTTTTCTCTCTTTCTTGGTGCCCCCCACCCACTCCTGGATGTTCTCTGTGGTGCCCGGACTTCTCCCTCTCCCCATCACCTCTCCTTGTGCCAGCCACCACAGACCTTCCCCTGTCCCAGCTCTGATGCTTTCTCGAGCGTGCCCCCCACCCCTAGCTTCCAGACTCTGCCAGGCCGGGCTGGGGTGGGCCGGGCCCCTGCTGCCTGGCCCTCCTCCTCCTGCCTCAGTGCCCTGGGCCAGGAGTCAGGACACCTGAGCTCCAGCTTAGCCTCAGACACCGACCCTGGGCCGGTTACCCAATTTCTGTCGGCCTCAGTTTGCTCATCTTTCAAATGAATGGGCATCACAGCAGTGCTACTTTTCAGGACTGTCATGAGCATCAAATGACAGCGTGTTTGTGAAGTGCTTGGCACAGCCCATAGCCCATGGCCAGTGCCTGATAAACCGGTCAGGGGCCTCATGCCTGGCCAGAATCCCTGGTGTCGGGGTCTCCCTCCTGGGACCTCAACATGGCTTTGACCTTGCCTCTCCTTCCCCGACAAATCCCACCCGGCCATCCCCTGGACAGGAGCTCGTGGGCCTCCTCCCAGCCTGGGGCTGAGCGCCGTGCTCCCCAGGTCTCCAGCCCCCATTAGTCAGCATTTGTGAAGTGCTTTCAGTGCTGGGAGTGTCCCTGCCCTCCAGGAGTTTCCATTCTGATGGCTGAGTGGGGGGGAGAGGGAGTCCAGCAGCCTGTCCCTGTTGGGGGGGGGGGGTCCTGGGAGGAGCCCTGAGGTCACTGGGCCCTCGGGGGCATGGTGGTGCCTGACTCTGCAAGTTGTAGCTGGCAGATTTAGGTGCCAGCTCCTGGCTGTCCTCTGCTCAGCACCCCAGCCCATGGGTATCACAGGGGAGCTAAGGGCCTTTCTTGATCCATTTGGCTTCCCTCGCTCTCCTGATAGTTTCTGGGAGTGCACGCTGTGAGCTTCTTTCTTCTCTCACTGGGGCTGGAGGAGGTGGGAGAGGGAGTGCTATGTTGGTGAAGGTCCTTTCAGTGCCAGGACTGCCCCAGCAGCCAGGGAGTGGCCTTGGGACAGGTGCATGAGGGCCTTCCCCGGGCCCTTTGGGTGACCTGGCTCTCTCCCCGCAGCCGCGGTGCTGCCCCTGCTTCCTTGGTGCTCGCGCTGTGAAGCAGCCGCGACATTGCCCTTGCTGTCCCCTCCCATGTCCTCCTGTCCCTCTTCCCTTCTGCTCCTCTTTCTCTCCTGACCGCTCCAAAGGGCCATCCCTCCCCAGCATCTTCCCAGCCTGCTGGCCTCCACCCTCTGCCCCTTTCTTCCCACAGCAGGCAGGTGCCAGGCCTAGGAGTCCAGCGTTACTCCCTGCCCTTCATGGCGCTCTCTCTTGACCCCTTGGTTATTCAGAAGTCCTTGCATCATGTCCACTGTCGTCCTTGGACGATGGGTCAGTGGGCAGTGACTGAGTGGAGGCCTCATTCCTCCGGCCTTGTGACCCTTTCTGAGTGCCCTGCCCTTGTATGCTAGACTTGCCCTCCCTGCCTTCCCTGTGACCTTTGAGTGTGCCCCCAGGCTTGCTCTCACCTCCATGTCCAAGGTGGTGCCAAGGTCTGTCTTTTTGAACATTGCTGTATCTCTGGCGCCTCCAGGGTGCCCCTTCTTCTCTTCCCCTCACGCCTGGGCTGTGGCCACGGCCTCCTGGGAGGGGCAGGGTCCACCTGCCTCGGCCTCTCCCGCTCTACTCCATCTTCCATTCAGTGACCTGGGGGAGGTCTTCCAAAATCGCAGGTCTGACCAGGTTGCTCCACTACTCAGGAAACTCCAGGGGCTCCTTATCCCCTCCAGGATCAAATACAAAATGCTCTGCTTGGCATTTGAAGCCCCCTCCTCCCCTTCCAGGCTTCTTGCTCCTTAAGGCCCACCATACATTCTTGTGTCCAGTGGCCCCAGCCTCCTGGCACTTCTAGTTCCTGGAAAGCTCTCTCTTTCACTCTGCTCCTGACCGCCTGGCTTTTTTTTAAAGCCCTAACTACAGTCCCACCTGATACAGACAGCCTTCCCTGTGGCATTCATGTCCCAATTATCCTGGGCAGAGCCGGTTTGTGCGCACTGTCGGCTTGATGCTGAGGTCCTTGGGGGCAGGAGCGTCTGGCCTCTCCTTGGATCCCCAGCGTTTGGCACAGCACACACTGGATCAGTGTTTGTTGGCTGGCCGGTTGGCCCGTGCTCCCACTTGGAACTTCCTATGCCCTTATCCTCTGTACCTGCCAGTGTCTGCAACGTGCTGCTTCTGTGGTTCTGAAGAGTGGGCTCCAGACTGGCCCCCTTTTCAGCCTCCCCCGGGAAAGGCACCAAGGGAGAATCCAACATTGGGAGGAGCGGAAGGCGGCCTGAGTGAGGCAGGCAGCCAGTGCAGAATGGGCAGCTGCCAGGGAGAGCTGGACTGGTGGCCTGAACTCTCAGCATCTTGGGTTTTTAAAGGACATTCACTCTTCTTTTCCCAGGTGCATCCAAGGAAGGTGGTGCCGGCGCTGTGGATGAAGATGACTTTATGAAAGCATTTGCAGAAGTCCCTTCCGTTCAGGTAGGACCTTTAACACCCATCTCTCTGTCTCTCTCTCTGTCTCTGCCTCCCTCAGTGTCTGTCTCTCTGTCCCTGTCCCTGTCTCTGTCTCTCTCTTTGTCTCTGTGTCTGTCTCTCTGTCCCTGTCCCTGTCTCTGTCTTTCTCTCTCTCTGTCTTTGTCTCTGAGTCTCTCTGTGTCTCTCTGTCTCTGTCCCTGTCCCTGTCTCTCTCTCTGTCTCTCTCTCTGTCCCTGTCTCTGCATCTCTCTGTGTCTGTTTGTCTCTGTCTCTGTGTCTGTCTCTCTCTGCCTCTGTCTCTCTGTCTCTGTGTCTCTCTGTGTCTGTCTGTCTCTCTCTGTGTCTGTCTCTCCATCCCTGTCCCTTTCCCTGTCTCTGTCTTTGTCTCTGCATCTCTCTGTCTCTGTCTCTCTCTGCCTCTCTCTCTGTCTCTGCGTCTTCCTGTGTCTGTCTCTGTGTCTGTCTCTCTCTGCCTCTCTCTCTATGTCTCTGTGTCTCTCTGTGTCTGTCTGTCTGTCTCTGTCTCTCTGTGTCCATCTGCGTCTCACAAACCCTCTGAATCGTGCAGAGTGCAGCTCCGTGGTCCTTTCTGTAGCACCCTGCTGTCTGCGCAGCTCCACCTCTGCACGTGGTGAGCCCCTGTGCTTGTGTTGGGTGGGCATCCCAGCAGCGTTGGTTTGGTGTCTGGCGTCCGGGGAGGGCGTGCCTGGGAAGAGCCCCACTTTTGCTGGTTGCACCCCAGTGATTCTCCCTGGCCAGGGTACAGGGTGGTCCCTTTGAATCGGGGCTTCTATGAAGGCTTTGTATTGGTGTCTGTAGCCAGCACCCAGGGGTCAGGGTCGCTCTGGGGAAGCTTTGGGTATTTCAATCTCGCCATGTGGAAAGGCTCCACTATGTCTCTTTGAGAGGCTCTGCAGGCTCCGTGCTTCCCTGATCCTGGAAGGGATGCAGACGAGAAGGTGTCTGTGGCCCACGAGTTCACATCACGACTTTGGCCAGAGTTTGTCTGAGTGTGTGTGGCTGGCCCCTGTGTCGAGGTGACCTTTCCTTTATCACGCGGCTGGTCGTCTCTCTCTTAGGAGCTTTGGGTAGCTGGACCACCCGGTCCACAACACACTCCTTAGCTTCAGCCTGAACGCCTCCCACCACAGCTACTCTCACACACGGTGCCTCCCTTGTGTCCGCACACGTCGCTAGCCCCTGTGGGCCCCTACCGCCACGGCTCTGCTCATACTTTGCTCCGTGCTTGGGATTCCTTCTCTGACGGCTTCTCATTCAGGGATGAGCTTTCTCTCCATCTCTTCTGCCCTTCAACCTGTCAGTGCCATTCGTTCTCATCTGCATTGATTTGTGTTGGGTCCCAGCATCCCCGCCAGGTAGCCGAGATCTTAGTGAGTGATCTGAGATGCTTGTGAAGTGGCCGGAGCCGCTGTGTGTGCCCCAGAGCCAGCCCTTTCTGGCCGGCCTGAGTCTCGGGCCCGGTGCTCATCTGTGGCAGTGGAGGGCATTTCCTTGCTGACTTTTCCGTCCCGATGAAATCTTAGGTCTAATCTCACAACCAAATTGTGTCTGTCCATACCTGCATGCGTCTGCCCCTGGCATTTTAGGGTCTGGCGGATTAGTCTCTGCACGTTATCTTGGTGCCTCCCTGGAGACCCAGCCCCAGCTTGTAGACAAGGCTTGCAAGTCTAAGGTTTGCCCTTTTGTTCTTAGGAAGTGGCAGGGCATCAACACAGGAACTTTGTCTTCTCTGGGACACTCGGTTCATGGAAGTAGACTGGTCTTTGTGCTTCCCCGTCTTTGGGAGTGTTCTTAGGGAAGAAGGAATTGGGAGGAAATCAGAGATTGAACGTGGACTGGGGCCATGTTAGGAGTGCCTGGGAGGAGGCTGAGGGCGTTGTCCCACATGCTGCTGGTCCCAGCCGCTCCCACGGCATCAGCAGCAAGAGAAGCCAGGGCTCCCCTTTCCCAGAGAGCTGCAGGGGCAGCCTGGTGGAGCAGGTGGAGCACTCAGCGTGAAAAGGGGCCTAGACGCCCTCTCTGTGCACCAGAAACTTAATCACAATGTCATTGGTGGCAGGGAGGGCAGGTGTGTTTTCTCACTGGGTCAGTTTAACCAGGGAGATGACAGTGGGCACTCAGGTAGGGCCTCGGAGTGTAATTGGAGCCTCGCCTTGTCCGTTTGGCACTATAAGACCCATTCTGTGGGAGACGAGGCTGAGGCTTCCGGCTCTCCTGAGCCCTGTGCCACCCTGGCTTTTCAGTGTACAGTGTTCATTTTTCTGCCACAGCCAAATGGTGCTGCCGGGCCTCCCTTCTGTAAAAATGTGCTTGCTGAGGGAATTCAGGTGGTGCAGGGCGCAGAGCTCGAGCTCAGATTACAGGTAGGTGACTCGAGGCAAGTCCCTTCCCCACTCTCTGCTCCAGTTCCCTCATCTGCAGAAATAGGCATTTGTATTAGCCTCCTTGTGAAACCTGATGAAATCTCAATTATAAAGCTCTTGGCACAGTGCCTGGCACACAGGGTGTCACACACAGAGGTGTGCTGCTCCTACAGGAACAGGGGCATATCGCATTAACATCTGAAGACAGGGGAGTTTGAAAGGAGCAGGGCCTCCAGATGGGTGTCAGGAGGCTGTTGTGTGAGAGTGATCCTGGGGAGAATGGGACAAGGACCTCTGATCCCATGAAGGAGGAGGTGGGGGATTCTTTCTGGAGTGTAGGGAGCTTTGAACGTGTGCATCCTGGCACCCAAGAAGCCTCCATGGGTGGCAGGAGAAGAGATACCGCGTAGCAGCTGCCAACTTGGGGCCAGCAGCTTGCTGGCCTACTGTCCCCCAGCGCTCCTGGGCACACCTGCGGTGATTCCTGCGAGGAATCCAGGCAGAATCTAGAGCAAGGGCTTATTGCCAGAGTTCAGATGGGAAGAGCAGTTAGGAGAATGGTGACTAGAAACAGCACTGGTATCCTGGCTCTTCACGAGGACTTTCAGCTGAAAAGGGATGGGAAGGAGGTAGGCCTCCGGTATCAAGACAGAAGTTGGCAAGGAGAGCTGCCGTTTGCCAAGTGGATGAGACGCACTGGAGGGAGGAGGGGAGAAGGTGCCCCTCACTCTCTGCCAAGGCAAGTCATGGGCAGACCAGTGAGAAGAGAAGAAATAAAGAAGATTCTCCCCCATCTGGGAGCAAAGAGCCCCAAGATGGAGGTTGTGGCCATTACCATAGGCCTTGCTTGGGATTCCCCGGGAGACACAGTCAGTGCTTGGAGGGAGTGAGAGACATCCATCCAGGGTGAAAGGATGGGGTCAAGAGGGTTAGGAGGAGGGAGGCAGAGGTTGTGGGCTGTGAAAGGGTGAAGGGACAGAGCGGGCGGTGGGATCCAGGGAAGTTAGGCCGGCACTGGACAGTGCAGAGGCGATGCCCCTGGAGGGCCACTCACCATGGTGGATGGGAGCCCTCTGGGGCGGCTCATTCACGTCCAGCACGTGCTGCTCTTTCCCTGAGCATTTTTCCACATCAGTCCTTTGGCGAATATGCTGTTGCATCATGGGTAGCCAAGTGACCTCCCTGGACAAAGACCTGATTTCCAGGCCGTGCTTGGATGTTTAGAGACCCTGGGCTTTGCTGTTTCCTAAAGGCCGTCCCAGCCCCTTTTGCTCCTCGGTCAACTCTAGGCATAATATGTTGTTCGGTTTGTTGGCAGCGTCTCTTCTCTTTCTGTTCTCTGTGGATGTCTTTGTCTTTCTGCATCACTTTTGTGTCCTGAGGCCTGTGGCATGTTCAGGCAACTCTGGATGTGAGACTGTTTTCAAGTATTTGGGTTTTTCCTACATTAGATTAAGTTTTCTGAGCGATTAGTGATCTCGTATTCAGTGAGCTGAGGCTTAATCAGCCTAATGCCACTTACAAACAGGAAGGCAAAGTGCTCAGAGAACAGTAGTGGGTCGTAACCTGAGAGTCATAAAGTTGTTTTAGAAAAATATTTTTCAATACAAGTAGTAAGAAAGATGGCAGAGTAAGGCAGTAATGCATCTGAACTCTCCCCAATTCACCTTCAAGCAACTATAAAATAAGACCACAACACAAATTCTGGAGCAACAGAACCAACAAAAGATTGGGGTAAAACGGTTTTCCTCAGGTTGGCCGGAAAGGTCTGTCTCACTTGGGCAAAAGGGGAGTGCAGTCCAGTGCAGGTATCCTTAGGCCAAGCCAGGAGCAAGACAGCGCGCTCCGCCCTGGAATGGCAGGCCAACAGCCAGTCTCCACAGCTGTGGCACAGGAGGCCAGCTGAAAGGTCCCTTGCTCCCCAGAGGAGCAGGCCGGCTGTGAGACCCAGCACTCCTAGCACAAGAAGCCTGAGACAGTGCCCCTTCCACCCCAGGAGCAGAGCCCAGCTTTAAAAGTCACACAACAGGAGGGAAAAATGAGCAAAACCAAAAAAAGAGCCTGACTATAGAAAATTACTATGGTGACAGGGAAGATCAAAACACAAGCTCAGAAGAGGATCCACATGCAAAGCCTCAGAGAAAAGTGTTGATTGGATTGTGCTGATAAGGAATGGCAGACACAGCTGTGCTATTGAGAAGAGGTGAGCATCAGAAGGAGCTAACATATGCTCGGCATTTTGTGTCCCAGCAATCATCAAACATATATCAGTCTCTTTCTATGAGCCAGTCACTGGGGTTAAAAGGAAAAGCAAAAACATCCCTGCCCTCAGGGAAGGCATTCTAATCATAGAGAAAACACGTGAACCACGATGTGCCTGAAAGGTACAGACAAGATGATGGATCAGGCTCTAGGCATCCTTGCACTGGGGACATGCTAGTCTTTGCTAAATGGTTTTAGTTGTTGTACACGCTTGGAACAATGCTCTTCCTTCATTTTTGAAGAGGACCAATGGAATCACAAGGATGATGTCCTTTTTTTTTTTTTTTTTTTTTTTTTTGCTTTTTGGAGGGCAATTGGCGTTAAGTGACCTGCCCAAGGTCACATAGCTAGTTTTTTTGTGTTAAGCATCTAAGGTCGGATTTGAACTCAGATCCTCCTGACTCCAGGGCCAGTGCTGTAATCATTGCGCCACCTAGCCACCCCACTTCCTTTTTTTCTTTTTTTTTTTTACAAGGATGATGTCTTAACTAGAGAGCAAATTGGATTTAAGTGAGGTAGAGCTGTGCAACACAAATTCATTGACTATTAGGAGTTCATTGCCCATTGTTGATTTAAAATATAGCCCAAGGAGATTCTCTGAGGTACAGTGGCGTGCCTCTGACCTTTCCTATTCAGTCATCACCTTCTGATCTGTATTATCATTTGTTTTCATGCCCTTTCTCATAAAAGACTAGAAATTATTTGAGAGTAGGACTGAGTCATTTTTCATCTTTGTTTTTCCAACCCCAGCAAAGGGCTCTTGTATATCAAAGGCAGTTAATATCAGCGGAGTTAAATTGAACCATAAAATAATACTAATTCCAGAATCTACTAATTCAGACAAGTGCTTGATAAATGTTCACTGAAAGAAAATGAATATATTAGCTAAACAAATTAGTTTCATAAAGAGGATTATAGAGAGAATATTTAAATTCTATAAAAGAACAGTCTCAAGCAGTTTAAAAGGACTTATTTACGTATAATTAGTATAATAAACTCATTTTTAGTTATTGTACTAGGCAACATTTTTTAAGCCTCATGTGAAGTCTTTTTCTTTAACTGAAAATAATAGAACTCCAAGTGGAATTTTTCACTAAATCAGAAATTTCTCCCAGCTTACCCAAATAAATGAGGTTTTGTTATATATAAATATGGAATCTAAGGAGCAGAATTGTGAAATTCTGAGGGATTTACTCTTTTCAGTCAGCTAATTGACATGTATTTACTGATTTTATTTTTGCTAGGAAAGAAAAAATATGCAATAAACAATTTTTTTAAGTTGAGGCAAAAGAAATAAATATAAAAGCATTCAGTGTTTGTGGTATTATACACACTACCCACATATATTCTATGTATCTACTTATACTTCAAGTGGAATATATTATTATATGTGAATATGTACACATCTACATATACATACCCACGTGTGTATATAAAATTTTCAGCATCTCAGTTCCTTACCTAGAATGTGCATAACCTCTGTCTAGGGATGCTTGTGAGGACACACTTCCATCAGAGAATTTCCGGTGGCTCTGGGCAAGATGGTGTCTGAGTGGCACGATGCACCCACTACCTGCAGACTCTTGGGGGTGGAGAAAACAGCAGGAATGAATTGTTTACATGTTTGCCTTCTGTGTTATCTAGGATTGAGCGTCCATGGAATCTTTCTATTTGTTAAGTATTTTCTTACTGGATCATTACAGCACATGTACAAGTTTAGAACATCTGGTTCTTCAGACCCCCCTCTGTTGTTGCACAGTATAAGCCAGGTTGAATGTTCAGCCTCTAATCATGCTTAGCCAAGGGCTTTCTTTTTTTTTTTTTTAAAGTAATATTTAATGTTTTTTAAGCAAACAAATAAACAAAAAAGTATAAATTGGCCTCAGGCCCTAGAAGATCTCAGAAAGGATTTTAAAAATCAAATAAAAGAGGTAGAAGAAAAATTGGCAAAAGAAATGAGAGTGATGATGCAAGAGAATCATGAAAATAGAGGCAATAGCTTGGTAAAAGAAGCACAAAAAAGAATGGGGGGAAAATATGTACAGAAGTGCACTGAAGAAAATGACTTAAAAAAGTAGAATTGGCCATGGGGAAAAGGAGGTAGAAAAACTCAGTGAAGAAAACAATTCCTTAAAAATTAGAATTAGGCAAGTGGAAGCTAAGGACTCCATGGGACATCAGGAAGCAGTAAAACAAAATGAAAAGAAAATATATAAATATAGAAGAAAATGTGAAATATTTCATTGGAAAAATAACTGACCTGGAAAATAGATTCAAGGAGAGATAATTGATCAGAAAAAACAGACTAGATATCTTTTTCAAAAATTATCTAGGAAAACTGTCCTGATGTCCTGAAACTAGAACGTAAAATAGAAACTGAAAGAATCCACCAATGACCTCCTAAATGAGATCCTCAAGTGAAAACTCCCAGGAATATTATAGCCAAATTTGAGAGCTCCTAGGTGGAGGAGAAAATACTTCAAGCAGCCAGAAAGAAACAATTCAGGTATGTAGGAGCTGCAGTCAGGATCCCATAGGACTTAGCAGTTTCTACAATAAAGGAGAGCGGGGCTTGGAATAGGTTATCCTGAAAGGCAGAAGGAGCTAGGATTACAACCAAGAATCACCTGCCAGCAAAACTGAGTATAATCCTTCAGGAGATAAAATGGACGTTCAATGAAATAGTTGATTCCAAGCATTCCTAATGAAAATATCACAGTTGAATAGGAAGGCTGACTTTCAAATACAAGTCTCAAGAGAAGCATAAAAGAGTAAACAGGAAAGAGGAAATATAAGGGATTCAATAAGGTTAAACTTTATATCCCTACATGGGAAGATGATACTCCTAACTCTTAAGAACAATACTTCTATTAGGGCAGTTAGAAGGAGTGTACTTGACTTCGATGGGATGATAAAAGAAAAAAGCCCAAAACAGAATTAACAGGTGAGAATTGCATTGGGAGAAGAAGGAATGGAGAGGTAAAACAGGTTCAACTCCCTCACATAAAAGAGGCATGAAAGAGCTATTGCAGTGGAGGTGAAGATGGAGCTCCCATCAGAATTGGCTAAAAGAAGAAATATCATACACACTCATTTGAGTATAGAAATCTATCTTACCCTATAGGGAAGTAGGAGGGGAGAGGGATAAGAGATGGGGGGGGGGGATGATAGAAAGGAGGACAAATTGGGGGAGATGGTGTTCAGAAGCAAAACACTTGTGAGGAGGAAGAGGGTGGAGTGGGGTGGGGAGAGAGAGAGAGAGAATAGAATAATAGGATGGCGGGAAATAACAGGAATCATAACTGTGAATGTGAATGGGATGGACTCACCCACAAAATGGAAGCGGGTAGCAGAGTGAATTAAAAACCAGAATCCTGGAGTGGCTGGGTGGCGCAGTGAATAGAGCACAGGCCCTGGAGTCAGGAGGACCTGAGTTCAAATCCAGCCTCAGACACTTAACACTTACTATCCATGTGACCTCGGGCAAGTCACTTCACCCCAATTGCTCTGCATTCCCCCCTCCAAAAAGCAAAAAACAACAAAAAAGCCCAGAATCCTGCAGTAGGTTGTTTACAAGAAATATTTGAAGCAGAGAGACACATGCAGAGTAAAGGGAAAGGGCTGGAAGAGAATCTATTATGCTTTGGCTGAAGTTTAAAAAAAAAAGCAGGACTAGCAATGCTGATCTCGGACAAAGCAAAGGCAAAAATAGATTTTATAAAGGAGATAAGGAAACTACATCTTGCTAAAAGGTAGGATAGACAGGGAAGCAATATCACTATTAAATGGGATAGCGGCTAATTCTAAGGAGAGATTAACCGAGTTACAGGAGGAAATAGACAGCACAGCCATACAAATAGGGACCTCAGCTTTCTGCTCTCAGAACCAAAAAATAAACAAGAAAGAAGTTAAAGAGGTGAATAGAATTTTGGAAAAGTTAGATGTAACTGACCTCTGGAGAAAATTGAAACCTGGTAATCAAATGCCGAAGTAGTAAATGTATCCTTTTCAGATCGTAATGCAGTAAAAATTACATTCAGCAAAGGGCCATAGAAAGATTAAAAATCAGTTAGAAACTAAATAATCTGATCCTGAAGAATGAGTGAGTCAAAAAACAAATCATAGAAAAAATCAGTAATTTCATTGATGAATGATGACTATAAGCTAGCATACCCAAATTTATGGGATGTAGCCAAAGCAGTATTTAAGGTAAATTTTATGTCTCTAACTGTTTACGTCAATGAAATAGAGCAAGAGCACGTCAGTGAATGGACATGTAACTTAAAAACTAGAAAAAGAACACATTTAAAATTCCAATTAAACACCAAGTTAGAAATCCTGAAAGCCAAAGGGAAGATTAATAAAACTGAAAGAAAACCATAGTACCAGTATCTGCTTTTATGAAAAAAAATCAACAATAAATAATTATAACAGATAATTTTTAATTTGATTAAAAAAAAAAAAAAGAAAACCATATTCCCAGTATCAAAAATGAAAAGACCGAATTTACCAAAAATAAAGTAGAAATTAAAGGAATTATTAGGAGCTGTTTTGCACACTTGCATGCCAATAAATCTGAGAATCAAAGTGAAATGCGGGAATATTTGCAAAAACATAAGTTGTCCACATTAACAGAAGAGGAAAAAGAATACCTAAATAAACCCATCTTAGAGGGAAAAAAATTGAACAAGCTGTCAGTGAGCAACCTTAAAAAAAAATAAAAATCCCCAGGGCTAAATGGATTCACAAGTGAATTTTACCAGACACTTAAAGAACAATTCATTTGAATACTGTATAAACTCTTTGGAAAAAAATTAGGTGAAAAAAATTCCATATATGACACAAATATGGTGCTGATACCTAAGCCAGGAACAGGGAAAACAGAACAAAAATCGTAGACTAATTTTCCTAATGAATAATTTTATTTTATTTTATTTTGGCAGGGCAGTCAGGTTGAGTGACTTGCCCTGGGTCACATAGCTAGTTAGTGTCAAGTGTAAGTTCAGATTTGAACTCAAGCCCTCCTGATTCCAGGGCCAGTGCTCTGTCCACTATGCTACCTACCTGCCCCTTCCCTAATGAAAATTGATACAGAAATTTTAAATAACATAATAGCAAGGCGAATACAGAAATATATTAGAAGGATTATATATACACTATGACCATTTTGGATTTATAACAGAAATGTAGGACTGGTTCAGTCTTAGGAAAACTATGATAGTATAATTGACTGTATCATTCACAAGTCCAACAGAAATCATGATTATTTCTGTGGATGCAGGAAAAGCTTTTGACAAAATACAGCACACAATCCTATTAAAAACTCTTAAGAGGAGTGAGTAGAACTAGGAAAAGGAAAGTTAGGGGAGGGGATAAGGGAGAGATTCTTTAAAAGGAATTGGGAGGGGAATGGTTAGAAGTAAACTAGAGGAGGAATAGGGTAAAGAGATAGACTGAGAAGGACTATAGTGAGGGAAATACACAAATGGTAATTATCATTTTAAATGTGAATAGGATGAATTTGCCCAAAAGCAGAATGAGATAGCATAATGGATTAAAAATGAGACTATATGATGCTTACAAGAAACACATTTAAAAATGAGAGAGACACACTATTAAAATAAACAACTGGAGTAGAATGTATTCTTCCTTAGCCAATGCAAAAAAAAGCAGGGGTAGCAATCATGATATCAAAGTCAAAGCTAGAATGGATTTTATTAAAATAGATAAATAGAGAAACTACATTATGATAAAAGATATCATAGATAATTAAGCAGTATCAGTACTGAATACTAAACTTAATGTGCACCAAATACTGTAGAATCTAAATTTTTAAAAGAAAAGTTAAATGAATTAACAGGTGGAAATTGTAGCACTATAATCGTAGAGACTTTAATCTTCCCCTCTCAGACTAGACTATTCTAACCCAAAAATAAATAAGAAAGAAGTTAAAGAGGTGAATAGGATTTTAGATAAGCTAGATATGATAGGTATCTGGAGAGAATTGAATGGAAACAAAGGAATACACCTCTTTCTCAGTGATATATGGTACCTTTACAAATATTGGCCATATATTAGGGCACAAAAATTTTATAGCTAAAAGCAGAAATATTAAACGCTTTCTTTATAGACCACAATGCAGTTAAAAAGTTATATTTAATAAGGGACCATGGAAACATAGTGGCGGGGGTGGGGGAGGGTGGGGGGGACTTAATTGGAGACTAAACAACCTAGTCTTAATGTATGGATTAAAGAACAAATAATAGAAACAGTCAGTAATTTCATTAAAGAAAATGACTAATTGTAATAGCAATCAGTTTAGCAGATACTTAGCACTTAGTACCTTGGGGCTAAGTATGGAAGGTTCGAACTCTGTCCCACTATTGGGAGGACATGAACTCCCCTGTTACCTTGGAAGAAGGGGATTGGCTGAGACAGGAGGCCAGTGTGTGTATATAAGCAAGAATTCTAGAGACAGAGAGACAGAATTGGAACACTGCTCCTGATGGAGAAAGAATCCTGGAGACCGAGGCCAGCTGAGAGAGAGTTTCTCTCCCAGCATCTGGAAGCTGACTGAGAACTGAGATGGAGTTTTCGTGAGACCAGAATCAGGTGAAGGCCACCTGGAAGGCTGAGAGGGCTTGCCTGGAAGGCCTCCTGCAAGGCCGATATTCCTTCTGGGTCCTAGGGCCAGCTGAATTGTGGAGGACTGAAGAATCATGACCAAGATAAGATTTTGTTTGTTCGTGGCCTGGCTGATCCTCGAGTTCCAGGCAAGAGAAGTGGTGAAGAGTTTGAGATGTGCTGGACCCTGTGAACTGCATTGTGTGCCAGGGACTGCCCTGAGGACTAGACAAGGACCTGGGAGCTGTCTGCTTCTGAATCCAGGTGGCTTGTTTGGTGGATTCAGGAGGGAGCCGGGATCATGGAAGGGGATCCAGGGAATCAGAGAGACCACCCAGAGTCAAGATGAAGAAAAGCCTCCCCTTGGATGAAATTGAGGTTTGCTGGACACCG
>CM053590.1:589336-617270 GCA_028646515.1 Pseudochirops corinnae | reverse complement strand
ATATTATAATGTTTTGAATGTTTGTCTTGATTTGTAATGGAATAAACAGAGTGTTCACTATTTTGTAATCTGAACTCTAAAAGCTGTTCACAGTAGCATTCCTTTGGGAATCTGCTGGTGCATGGCATTACATATATTCAATGCCATCCCTATTAAATTACCAAAAACTTATTTTACAGAGCTAGAAAAAAGCAGTAGAATTCATTTGGAAGAATAAAAGGTCTATAATAGTGGTTCTCAACCTTCCTAATGCTGCAACGCTTTAATACTCGTATGTGGGCGTGTCTGCACATGGGTAGACCTGCCTGGAGATGGGTGGAGGAACGTGGTGTGGAGCACGGAAATATGTGTTTTCCCATGGTCTTAGGCACCCCTGTGACTCCTGTGAAAGGGTCATTCGACCCCCAAAGAGGTCGTGACCCACAGGTTGAGAACCACGGGTCTGGAATATCAAAGGAACTAATTTGGGGAAAAAAACGTAAAGGAAGGAGCTTTAGCGGTACTAAATCTTACAAGACAGTAATTACCAAAACTATCTGGCCCTGGCTAAGAAATAGAAAGATCAGTGGAACAGAGTAGACATAGGGTCCACAGCAGCAAACAGCCGTAGTTACCTAGTGTTTGACAGCTGTAAAGACTGAAGTTTTAGGGAGAAGAATTCAGTATTTGGTTAAAAAAAAGTGTTGGGAAAGCTAGAAAGCAGTCTGGCAGAAATTAGACCTAGACCAGTATCTTGCACCATTCACCGAGATAAGGTCAAAATGGGTACATGACCTGATGTAAAGGGAGATATTACAAGAAAGTTTGAAGAACATGGAACACATACCTCTCAGACTTTTAGATAAGTGAACAGTTTATGAACAATCAAGAAATAGAATGTGTCGTGAGATGTCAAATGGATAATTTTGATTATATTGAATTAAAAACTTCGTACAAATAAAACAAATATAGCCAAGATCAGAAGGAAAGCAGAAAACTGGGGGGGAAATTTCATAGACGGTTCCTCAGATAAAGGTCTCATATCTCAAATATATAAAGAACTTTGTCACATCTATAAGAATGCAAGTCTTTCCCCAATTGGTAAGTGCTAAAAGGATATGAACATGCAGTTCTCTGATGAAGAAATTGAAACAGTTTATAGTCATATGAAAAAACGCTATAAATCATTATTGATTAGAGAAATGCAAATTGAAACAACCTTGAGATATCATATCACACATACCAGATTGGCTAAAATGGTAGAACAAAGTAACAGATGTTAGAGAGGATGTGGAAAAATTGGGACCTTAACTTATTGTTGGTCAATCTGTGGGCTTACCCAACCATTTTGGAGAGCGAGTTGGAATTATACCAAAAGAGTTATTAAACTGTCTGTACCCTTTGACCCTGCCATACTGCTATTAGGTCTGTTTCCCAAGAGGATTTAGGGAAAATGGGAAAAAAATCTACATGTGCTAAAATATTTATAGTAGTTCTATTTGTGGTGGCAAAGAACTGGAAATTGCTGGGTTCCCTGTCAATTGGGGAATGGCTAAACAAGTTGTGGTATATGTTCAAATTACTCTGCTGTATGAAATGATGAGCTCAGAGATTTTAGAAAATCATGGGGAGACCTCAACAAAATAATGAAGAGTGAAATGAGCAGAACCAAGAGAGCATTGTATACGCTAACGGCAGTATTGTTTTAAGAACAGCTTTGAGCATCCGGGTCCTTTTGATTATTATAAATGCCAGAATGTGGACCTCAGAGATTTTGTAAGGGAAGATGCTGTTTGAGTCCAGAAAGGAACATTGCTATGGTGTAGTGTAAGGCCAAGCAGAGGCAGCTTCCAAGCTTCGGATGACCAGCATTGCAAACCCCATTTATTCGGCAAACATTCACAGAACAGAGAACGTCAAAATACAGTGTAACTTGTTCCTTGAGCAAGTTCTCAATTCCATCCAGGTACTACTCCACCCCTAGACAGTACATTCATTTAGTCAGTCAAAAGTCTCTTCTCAAATGGAGATTAGCTTCCAACCATAAACAAAGTACATTCATTTGGGTGTGGATGCACTGTTGGTGAAGTTGTGAACTGATCCAAGCATTCTGAAGAGCAATTTGATACGAGGCCCAAAAGGTTATAAAACTGTGTATACCATATGATCCAGCAATAGTACTGCTACATCTGTATCCCAAAGAGATCATAAAAATGGGAAAAGGACCCACATATACCATGTTTATAGCAGCTCTTTTTTGTGATGGCCAAGAACTGGAAACTGAGGGGATGCCCGTCAGCTGGGGAATGGCTGAACAGGTTGTGGTATGTGAATGGAATGGGATGCTATTGTGCCATAAGAAACGATGAGCAGGTGGACTCCAGAAAAACCTGGAAAGACTTACGTGAACTGATGCTGAGTGAGGGGAGCAGAACCATAAGAACGTTGTACACCATAACATCAGTGTTCTACGATGATCAAATGCAGATCGCTTAGCCGTTCTCAGCAATACAGGGATCTAAGACAATTCTGAAGGACTTAAGACGAAGAAGGCTCTCCACCTCCAGAGGACAGACCAGTGGAGTCTGAATGCCGAGTGAAGCAGACTATTTTCACTTTTTTTTTCCACAGCTTGGGGTTTTTTTGTTTGTTTTTTGGGCTTTTCTTTGGTCAGTCTTTTTCACAACTTGACTGACGTGAAAATGTTTTGCATGATTATACAAGTATAACCTTGTACAAATTACATATTGTCTCAGGGAGGGAGAGAATGTGGAACCCAACATTTTTAAAAATGAAAGTGAATTGTTTTTACATGTAGTTGGCAAAAAAAAAAAGAAAATACTATTTTAAAATGCTTTGGTAAACTGTCTTTCACTCTAGTTGGCTTCCTTTGAAATGGTCCATCTTAGGTTTGATCACTTTAAAACGTCACTCCAAGGAGTCCTTCGGCCTGTGCCGCGTTGGCAGAGGGCCCCACAGTGCAGCCTGGCGTGACTTCCTCCTCCACAGGGCTCGTGCCCACCCATGGCCATGGTGAGCATTTGTCTCCAGGCTCTGTCTCCCACTTGTTGTAAGAGCTTGGTCATTCTCTCAGCTTGTCCTGCTGTTGTGTCCTTCCAAGAATCTTGTGCGTTTTAACATGGGGGAGCACCCTGTTGCGTCAGAGCTTTTATTTTACTAAGGAAGTAGTTTTTTTTTAAATTGGGACAGAGAAGGAACATGGTGACCTGTCTGCATCCCTCCGTCCCTCCTGTGGTGTGTCTCATGGAAGCCTTTCTTGTTCCTTCTCCTGTTGTTAGTGATCCAGAATGCTCTGGATGTCCTGTGGGTTAGAATGACCAAAGAGGAGAGAGCCGAAAGACACCAGACTTAGCTTCCCAAGGGACAAGAGAACTGCCCAGGCTTCTCTCATATGGAACAAGGCTTTTTGGAATGAGGCGGGAGCATGGCTCTGGCATCTGTGTTGTCACTGACCATCTCTGTGCAGAACCCCTGCCTGGCATCTCCGCTGGCTGGCTGCCAGCGGGCATCTCGGACTCACTGCGCCTTCCTCTTGGCTCCTCAGCACCCCGCCATCAGAGCCGTCCTTGACTTCTCGCTCCCTCTCACACCCACCCCTGCTCATCTTCATTTTTCACCAGCTCGCCCTTGTCACCTGTCCCCTACCCCAGGGACATTCTCTCAGTTTGAAGAGCCTACACTTAGGCTTTGCCACCACCACGCTCTGTGTGCATTGTTGGCCCCTGGAAGGTGGGGATGTCATACTTCCTGCGATGCCTGGCACAATGCATCTCTTGAAGACTCCCCTTTCTCTCCACTCCCTGGGGGCGGGCCCTGGGTCCATTGCAGCAATGGCTGGTGGGTCTCTGCCCACTGCTGTCCACTCTCTCCATCCCCAGGGCTCCCTGTAAGCTCCATTTCCTTACTCTTTTCTCACCCCAGCAAACTCCACAGCTGAGTGGTGGTAGTCAGCAGGCTTTTATTAAGTGCCAGTGTGTGCCAGACACTGCTGGTGAGGGGCTAGTGAGACAGATTTTAGCTGCATTCAGGAACGTTTCACATGCTTTAAAATCTGATATGCTGTCCTGGGGTAGGTTCTGAAATCTTGTGGAGACCTTCTGTGGAACATTCCCAGGGCTGTACTTAGCGGTGGGTTTTCTGGAGGGACGACTCAGAGAATATTCTGTAGACACGGTTTGCCTAAGATTGAGTAGAGCTTGAGTCTTTTTGAGGAAACTGCTCCCCACTTTTTTTCTGAAACTCTAGAACATGCTTCTTTTTTGTTTGAAAAATGATGCAGTCCTCTTCCAAAGCCTTAAAATGAATGAGTAAAATATTTATCAAGCCCTGCCTGCATCAGAAACACTGTGCTAAGTGTTGGGAGTATGCCTTAGAAAGCGTCAGACAGTCTCTGCTCCCCAGAGCTGAGAAGGAAGGAGGGAGTACTAAGTACCTACTGTGTGCCAGGTGCTGGGCTAATGCCCGCTTTACAAAGATACCCTCTTGAGGTGACAAAGAAGTCATTCCACATTACCTGTACTTTGGGGATGTCTGTATGGAGCATTTATCGATGCTTTGTATAGGGCAGTCTGTGCTAATCCTAGAGATACCCAAAATGGGAACTTCAGTTGGAATGGCTGGCAGCCACAGACACATGAGGAGTGGTGAGTGGAGTGCAGTGGGATGGCCGGTGGCCCCGGGATGGCCGGCGGCCCCTAGTGGGACTGACCTCTCTTTGGACAAACCCTCAATGTTTACCACTCTGATTCTTATTTTTAGATATATTCTAGTCGTGAACTTGAAGAAACATTGAATAAAATCAGGGAAATTTTATCCGATGACAAGCATGACTGGGACCAGCGCGCGAACGCAGTAAGTCCCACTGCCCCTTTTACTTTTCCATCATTGCACGCTCGTTGTTCCTCTTCTTTCATGTGGAAATAGTAGGGGACATGGGGTCCACTGCTACCCCCTTCACCCCCTGCAGGCCGGCCATAGCAGTGGCAGCAAAGGGACTGGGCAGAAGTCCCCGGCCTCCAGACACCGCAGGCTGGCGCCCACCATCTCCATGCTGTCATCATGCCCTGACCGTCCAGAGACTCCAGTGGAGGCCGAGGAGAGGGGACTCCCTTCCTGTCCCTTCTCTTGCCTCCCTGGCCTCCGTCTCCTCATCTGGAAGGGAGGGCCTCTAGGATGAATGTATGTCTCCAAGCTAGTGACAGAAGATGCCAGCATGGTCTGGGAGTGACCTGGAAAACACGTGTGGAAACAGCCAGTGAAGGAGTAGAGAAAATATGAGGGGACAGAAAGGGGGCTGGAAATGTGCTCCTCCTGGAAAGCAGCCTGTAGGCGGGGATTAGGAGCAGGCCTGGCAGCGGGGACCAGACGTGCACACTCGATGGGCATCTGATGTCCCGAAACAAGTAGAGGAGGAAGAGATGGGAGTGTGGCCAGTGCAGGAAGGAGGGAAGGAAGAAGGCCTTTCCTCAGTTCTTATTTCCTCAGCGTCAGGAACACACATGTTAAAGGGAGTCAGGCTTGCTCTCGATGGTCCCCCCCTCCCTTCATGAGGGAGACAACACTTGGGGAAGATCCCATGGTCCTGAGGGGCAGCAGAGGAGCAGGGGGTCATTCCCTGCTTAGAGAGTCTCAGCAGGGCCTGATGTGGAGCCACTGGAGAGGGCCTGGGACTCTGCTGACCAGGGCTCCCTTTTCCCAGCTGTCTTCGGGAGCTGTGGCTGCATCTCCCCAGGGAAGGGTCTTCCTGGGAATACGGCCGAAGGCGCTGGGCTGGAAGCCTGGTTCTTCCCGAGGCTCTCCTACGTTTTTATTTACTTTGCTGAATGTTTCCCAATTTGATTTTAATCTGGTTCCAGCCCTGTGTTGAAAGTTGCCACTCAGATTCTGGGCAGTTGCCTGTGTCCAGGGCAGAGGAGATGGGCCCTAGACTATGTGTCCTCTTGAGGACAGAATCCCCTAGTTCATAAACGGCTAGCCTCAGTGTCCACCACTCCCATGAGCCCATTACAGAAGATGAGAATCCCTGATTGGAGACTGCGTCCTTCCGGTGCTAGCCTGGTAGCATCACCTCTGGCCAAGATCATGGCACCGGCATTTTCCACTTTGGGAATTTAACCACGAAAGATAGTATGGGATAACTTAGAGAAACATTTAGGGGATCCATATTGAGAAAGGGCATTTAAAGCTCAAAAGGAGAGAGAGAAAACCTTGTAAGGTAGAGGTGGGTGCCGTGAGTCCTGACCAGAAGGTGCCATGAGCCTGTGCGAATGTGGCTATCAGAAGCCATTGCCAACAAGAGGGTCCCCAGTCCCTTCTTTCTGTAAGGCTTGGGACCCACAGGCTGCAGGGGGCAGAACCCTGAGACCAGGGCCATGGGACCCTGTGTGGGTCACCTTGTCTCTGAGCCTCAGTCTCCTCCTCTGTAAAATGGAAATCCCAGCGGTGCCCACTGGCCTCCGGTGTGATGGTCTATGTGGTGAGCTCTTCCACAGTGGGGCTGTCCGGCCCCACACACACACCGTGTGGCTCTTCTCTGGGCCCTGGGTTTTTCTCCTCCAGGGAAAGGGGGTGCTGTTGTCTGTTGTGGGCCGTGGGGTCACGTTCCTCTCATCCAGGCCCTGCCAGGGGCTTTGTGCAGGCCACCACTGGTGTACCTCCGTCCTCATGTTTGTCTTTTTGTTGCAGCTCAAGAAAGTCCGGTCCCTGCTGCTGGCCGGCGCGGCCCAGTACGACTGCTTCTTCCAGCATTTGCGCCTGTTGGACGGTGCCCTGAAGCTTTCTGCCAAGGATCTGCGGTCCCAGGTGGTGCGCGAAGCCTGCATCACCGTCGCGTGAGTGTCGGCACACCTGCGCAGGTTCCTGGCGCCAGTCTTTGAAGGGGTCCTCTCTCCTCTGTGTCCCCTCGGGCACGTGGGGAGGATGAGAAGGAGCCCCATCGCTTCCCCCCTTCCTTCCCCGCCCTCTGCGCCCTTTGGTGCTCGCGGGCGTCAGTTGCTATGACAGGTGCACTCCCTTCAGTGCTTTGGTTCATCTGCCTCTGCAGCCTCAGGACTGGGGCCTGCTGCCCCGCGGGCGCTTTAAAGAAATACTTGTTTGTTTTAGAAACGCTCCCCTGCCCCTCCCCAGGCCACCGTCCTGGGGTTACCCCAGCTTGCCCCCAGTTCACCTCTGTTTGCTTCGGGGTCCATTTGCATGTTGTTGCGGCTGCCCGTCTGGCCATGAAGTGATCCCTGGCCCATGAGCTGCCATGGGGCGGGAAAGGTCACCCGCTGCTGTTGAAGGGCAAGGCCAGACCTCAGCCAGCAAAATGCTCCGAGCATTTTGGCATTCAGGGGAGAAGCCGGGGGTGCCCCAGGCCGCCCCGGCCACTAGAAAAACGCCATGTGGAGCGGTCAGTGAAGGTGCCCGAGGGGCTCCAGACCTGAGGCCTCAAGGCGCTCCACCTCGGTGTGTGTCCCAGAGAGGGGGGAGGCGCTTACTGAGTACGTGTGCGCGCACCACCATCCTCATCTTCCGCATCCTGCTTCTCCCTTCTCGCTGCGCAGACATCTGTCCACAGTGTTGGGCAACAAGTTTGACCATGGCGCCGAAGCCATCGTGCCTACCCTTTTCAACTTGGTCCCCAACAGCGCTAAAGTCATGGCCACGTCTGGCTGCGCAGCGATTCGCTTCATCATCCGGGTATGTACTTCTCTGTGGTGCTCAAGGCGGGGCCAGGCGCCACCCTGCATCCACGGGTGCCACCCTGCATCCACACGGGCCATGGGGCCCCCGAGAGCCGGGGAGGGCCTATGGGGGACCCAGAATGAGGCCTCAGGGTACATTGTGCATCTCTCCTTTCGTCTTCCACCCCACCTTCCTCTGTTCCCACTTATCCTGTGTCACCAGAACCAACGCCTCCCTCCTCGCCTCGGCCCCCAGTTGGGAAACATTAAGGGCCTACAGTGTGCCGACGGGCAATTAGGGGGTGCTGTAGTGCTCAGAGCTCCAGGCCAGGGTCTGGAAGACTCTCTTTGTGAGCTCTGGTCTAGCCTCAGACACTTCCTGGCTGGGTGACCCTGGGCAAGTCCCTTCACCTTGCTTGCTTCAGTTTCCTCACCTGTCAAATGGGCTGGAGAAGGAAATGGCAAACGTATCCAAGGTCTCTGCCCAGACAACCCCAAACGAGGCCAACGGGAGTCGGCCATGATCGAGCAACAGTGCTAGCAGTGTGCTGGGGGGGCGCACACCCATAAGCGCTGAGACCTTTTCTATGTGTTGCAGCACACGCATGTGCCCCGGCTGATCCCGCTAATAACCAGCAACTGTTCCTCCAAGTCAGTGGCGGTGAGGAGGTGCGTGCGAGGAGGGCCCCGTGGGGTTGGTGCCCTAGGCTGAGGGTGGGCAGGAAGAGGAGGGGAGAGGCTCAGTCCTCCGCCCCTTTGTGTGTGTGGAGGCGGGGGTGTCCTTGGTAGAACGTGAGCCCATGACTGCACACCCGCGCTCACCCACTGCTGGCCCTCTGCTCCACTCGCGCTGCGTTTCCTCCTCTCCAGGCGCTCCTTTGAGTTTCTGGACCTCCTCCTACAAGAGTGGCAGACCCATTCCTTGGAAAGGTATGTGAGGGCAGCCCGTGTGTGCCTTCCGCAGGGTTCTCCTTGGTCAGTGTGCCAGAAGTGGGGGGGCCGAATGGGTTCTGGGGGTAGCTTGCCTTCAGTCCCAAGTCCAGCCAGTCCAATCCCAAGTCTCCCTCCTCCCCTCCGGTCTGGGATCGGGCCTTGCCACAGGCATGACCCCCGTGGGGGATGGCTGCCCTCTGTCCTCGTGTTGTCTGAGAGCTGCTGGAGGACGCAGGCGCGGTGATGGCCAAAGGAGGGGGGCAGGGAATGCCATGGACACTTAGAGAGGGCCTACTGTGTGCAGCCCACCTTTGACAGCTGTCCCGTGGGGCTCTCAGGAGTATCCCCATTGTGCAGTGGGGAAACTGAGGCAGGGAGTGGGGAGGGTCCCCCAGCTAGTGAGCGTGGGTCCGGGCATCACACTCTCTGTGAAAGGGCCGCCTCTTGTCCTCCTTTCGTGGACACCTTGTGCCCTGACAAGCTCCCTCCTGGGGCCCTGAGGGTGAGGGGGCACCCAGTGGGGCCACAGTGCCCACAGTATGACCTCTGTTCAAGCCCTCAGGTTGGTTTGTCTTTCAGACACGCGGCCGTGTTGGTTGAGACAATTAAGAAGGGGATTCATGACGCGGACGCTGAGGCCAGAGTGGAAGCCAGGAAGTGAGTTTCTCTTGTGCTGCACTGGGCCCCTTCCCTCATGCCCCTGGGGTCTGGGGTCCCTCTCCTCCTGCCTCCGTCCACTCCGACCCTGGGCCTTCTCTGCTCAGTCTCAGGGTCTCTGTGCACCCCCCAGAAGGGGCAGCCTCATAAAGCAGTCCCCATCATGGCTTCTTCCTTGTGTGCTGATCGATGCCTCTGCTTGGGGAAGGCACGGCAGCAGAGGTTGGGACTGCCTCCTCCTGGCCGCTGACCATGGCTCTCTTGGTCCTCTCAGGACATACATGGGCCTCAGAAACCACTTTCCTGGTGAAGCCGAGACCTTGTATAATTCCCTGGAACCTTCCTATCAGCGCAGCCTCCAGACGTACCTCAAGAACTCGGGCAGCGCCGCCTCCCTCCCTCCCTCAGACCGCTCCTCCTCCAGCTCGCAGGAGAGCCTCAAGTGAGTGTGGGGAGCAAGCCTAGTGCTGTGGGTGCTGGGGAGGAGGGCCACCAGGTGCTGTGGGTGCTGGGGGGAGGGCCACCGGGCACTGGGGGCACTGGGGGAGAGGGCCACCAGACGCTGTCAGTGCTGGGGGGGAGGGCCACGGCGCACGGTGTGCTCTGTGGGCAGGGCCTGACAAGGTCACCTGCCACAGCTGGAGACCTTGCCTCACATATTGGATTAGGGAATGGAAGACCCACACCTGTGTTTTGGTGGGCAGCAGGGGAAGGGGCTTAGAATAGGAGAAGGAGGGAAGCCCCCCAAGGCCTCTCCAGACCTGGAGATCCCCAACAAGGGGATCCATGGTGCATCATATGACATGGCCCTGGGACCCAGCTCTCCAGGCCCCAGCACATGTTGCCATTTCTTCTGGTAGCCGCCAGGGGCCACTCTGGGCCTGGAGCCAGGAGACCTGAGTTCAGATCCAGCCTCAGACACTCCCTTCTAGCTGTAAGACCCTGGGCAGGCCACTTAACACCCCTTGCCTCAGTTTCCTTGCCTGCTAAACAGGGCTTGTCTTAGTACCTTGCTCCTCCGATCTAGCCAGGTGATCCCCGTGGTAGATGCGCCATGGATGCCACGTGGCCTCCTTCTTTCCCGCCGTTTTGCCGTCTCCTCCTCCCCATCTGGCTGCGCTTCCCAGTTGCTGGCGGCAGCCTTTAGGGCCACACTTGGACTTTCTCTTGGTGTCCCTGGCCCTCTTCCCACCCCTGAGGGCTCTTCCCTCTGCCCCCAGGCTCCCCTCCTGCAGGAATGTGGGCCCACCTTCAGCTTTCCTTGTTCCTCTCATCCCATGGCTCACTCTCTGGGTGTGCGGGGCAGGCACCAGCAGGGGCTCTTGAGGACGTGGAGATGGCAGGTGTAGACAGCCCTCTTCCAGGAGTCTGGGAGGGAAGGGGGGACAGAAAAGAGGCTGGATTAGGGTATGGAAAACCCACACCTGTGTTTTGGTGGGCAGCGTGGGAGGGATGGGCCCTGAGTGATGCTGCCCCTGGGGGGCTGAGAGACCTCCCCCCAGCCTCACAAGCCCCTGTTCCAGATATGTGCGTCAGGGATTTCCAGGGCCGGGGCATCCTTGCCAGAGAGTCGCTGATCCTCAGTCCCAGGGATGCAGCACCTCATGTCCTTCCTAACCGCCGGTGACATGCTTGCTTTCTCTTTCAGCCGCCCATTCTCCTCCAAGTGGTCCACGGGGAGTGCCTCGGCCGGCCCTGGGAGAGGTGAGGCACTACGGGGGCTTCATCTTGCCCATCAGAGGGGGGTTAAAGGATGTGCACCCCCTTGCCCTGCCAGTCACCCGTGGCTTTCTTCCTTTCCCACCAGTGTCTTCCAGCAGCAGTAAAATGACGGGCAGTCCTGGAAGCCTTCAGCGGTCCCACAGTGACATTGATGTGAATACTGCTGCAGGTGCCAAGGCCCGCCATGTTGCTGGACAGGCGGGAGGCAGCAGCAGTGGGCGCCTTGGCCCTGGTTCCCTCACTCCTGGCTCTTACGCTTCTCTAGGTAAGAGAAGGCGTTGGCTTGGGTGTGATTTGTACAAAGCCCACTCTGGCCTCCGTCCATTCATTCCCAGGCTCTGCCCTGGAGCATCAAGTTTGTGTTTCTGTGTGTGAGTGAGTTCTGGCTCTGCAGAGGCTGCTCTTGCCCCCTCCACCTCCTCGGCTGCCCTCGGGCCCCAGAGCCAAGATGGCGGCCAGAGCTTCAGAAGTGCACAGCATGCTGAGGACCCCAACAATCCCTCCGCTTTCTGGCTCTTCCCATCCCATCTCATCCCACTTGTCCAGTCTCCTTTGTCTTGAGCTCTTGGGCAAGGCCAAGGGTGGACAGGTCACCTCTGGGCCCTCGGGCCAGCTCATCCCGGGCCCCCGGCCCCGCGCTCCTCCTGTGGCCAACGCCGCTCGGCTTCCCTTTGCCAGCCCCTCCTGGCTCTCCAAGACCTGTTGAGTCCCCTCCTCTGGAGCGTCTGTGGAGAAACGCGAAGTCCCTTGTGCATGTGTGTGCGGTTAGGATGGCTAATAGGGGCCGTGTTTTGTCCGTCTTCTTTATTCACAATAAATTCACAGCTGAGCCACAGGTAACCTAGAAACAATTCTCCTCTTGTTCTTCCCTCAAATGTGTTCATTCCAACTGCTCTACATTGGAGTTTTACGTAGCGCCACAGCAAACCAGGAAAAAGTTCTTTCTTCTCTCGGTTAGATGCCACAGGATCAGGGCTGGCAGGCCTCCCTGCTCCAGAGGGCCTTCTTGGAGAAGACACTGATGTTCAGAGTGGCACTGGTGCGAGTCAGCTGTGTGCCGAGGGGACGGGGCTTAGAATAGGAGAAGGAGGGAAGCCCCCCGAGGCCTCATGCAGGTGGTGACCCTCCTCCAGTGCTGCTGTTGGTAGCCTTGCTCCTGGCCGAGAGCCCCGTAGGTCTGTGGACCTTACCCCCGGCCCCCTCTGCCCTTGGAGGAGAGAGGCCAGGTCAGGAGCAGCATTGGGGGGACGCATGTGATGCCTTCCCCATAACCCACCGAGCTCTTCTTTGTTTTTTGCTTACTCGTATGCCAGAGGATGCATCGGACAAGACAGATGGTAAGCGCTTCTTCTGTCTAACCCTCAACCCGGTGCCCGCTGCTCTGTCCCTGACTCTGGAACAGCCGTTAGCCCTTCTTGGTTGGGAAGAGATGGCTCAGGGCACATGCAGGGTCTCCCCGGCCCCGCCCACCTCTGTGGGCGTTCTTCTTAGGGTTTATACAATGTCAGACTTAATAGGAGAAAGGTCGGGCGAGGCTGGTTGGTCTTTGTCATGAATCCAGGCGTGGAAGCAGAGTCCTTGGGCTTAGAAAAAGGCCTTGGGGTCAGCTCTCCCTCGTCCTCTGTAAATTCAGGGACTTTGTGAGTGTAGCCCACCCTGGCTACATTGCTGCTTTTTTTTTTGGAGGGGGGAAAGTCAGGACAGTTGGGGGTTATTATGTGACTTGCCCAGGGTCATACAGCTAGTTAAGTGTCAAGTGTCCAAGGCTGGATTTGAACTCAGGTCCTCCTGCCCCCAGGGCCAGTGCCTTGTTCACTGTGCTGCCTCTCTGCCCCCATTGCTGCTTTTTTGAAAATGGGGGATTGTCCTTTTCTCGAACTTGACTCAATGTCTGAAATTTAGGGAGATGGCGGACCCCTTGAGAATGCATGCTTTGAGCCTCTCAGCTGGATGTAGGTGGACTCGTCTGGTTTCTCAGTGTCCACTGAATCTGAACAAGGGCCTTCTGATGTCACACTGCCTTGGCCGCTGCAGAAGCAGTGTGGCTCATAGTAGCAGGGTCATAATTGCCCCTTTCTCACACTTTGGGGGGTCGAGCCTGAGTTGGTCAGAGCCAGGCCCCTGGTCAGAGACCAGAAAACCAGTGCAGTCCTCAGCCACGTCCGGCCAGGGGCAGCGGGACAGGAGGCCCCACTGCCAGCCTCCAGCCCCTCCCTGGTCGCAGTCAGCGAGGGAGGCGCCAGATCTCGGCTCAGGGTCACCGTCTACTCCCAGAACCCCATTGGCTTTTGTGGCCATCTGAAACAAAGTGGATTCAGACGTGGGAATCTCCCGTTCTCGGGCCCAGCCAGGCTCACTGAGGAGGGTGAGCAGCCGCCCCTCTGGGCCCTGAGTGCTCCCGAATAGCTTGGGCAGATGGCCCGTCTTTGCCCAAGTGTCACAGCTCTCTAAAAGGTGTTGAACCCAAACGGTGTAGAATTGGCTGAAATGTCATTGTTTTATTTTTCCTGTTTAGGGACGGCCTCTGAAGATGGTAAGAACCCCACCCCATCTTTGATAGCATAGATGGCCCCTCATCATAATGTCCCCATTCATCTGCAAAGCAAACTAAGACCATCTCTCAGAGGTTTCATACTAATTCCTCACTGGCTTTTCCACTCCTGTGCGGTGTGTGTGTGCGTGTATGTGTATGTGTGTGTGCGCGTGCGTGTGTGTGGTTCCAGGGGAGGGGCCGTTGCTTTGCTTGATTTTCATTTGCATTCCAGGAAACCGTAGCCTGCTCAAGCATCACTGTTTTACATGTTTAACCACATCAAGCATACAGTTGGGTTGATGGCATCATGACCCTTCCAGTAAAATGCGTCATGCTTTACTTTTGTATTTAATGTCATCCCGCCTTTACTTTGGGGGCCGCGTGCTGCTGTCTGAACTGACCTCGTGGGGGCTCAGCAGTGCTGGGAGGTGCTGGTTCCCCCACCTGGTCAGGGCCTAGTCTGTCCTACTTCTCAAGTACCTTCCCGACAGGGGCTGGGCATCTGGAGAGCACCGGGCTCAGCCTCGGCCTCCTGCCAGTCAGCCCTTTCTCTGGCTCTCGTGTTCTCCCTCCACCTCTTAGCTCCACGTGTTTTTTTTCTCCCAGTTTCCCTGTGTCCTGCACCAGGCAGGGGCACCCCATGTTTTCTGTCCCCAAGCTGCAGATTGCTGGGCCCTGGCTTGTGGTCAGCAGTCTTGCCGGGGTAATGGGACTTGGAAGAGTGGGGCTTCCCCAGTGGCTTAGGGAAAAAGGGGAGGGGCCAGTTTTTAGCATCCTAAGAATTCAGGTCAGGTTGCCAGTGTACTCCTTGGTGCTTATGACATTTGGTCCGAGTTAGTCACTCGAGTGCAGCCTAAACCCAGTCAGAAAAGGAATGGAAATTGGATAAAACATAGATGATGTTAACGTGCCATTTTCTAAGTTGATGTGTCACCCGAAGGTCCTGGGTGGTGGTTCCCATTACAGCCCTCTAAGACTTAAGGGGGACAGTCGGTGACTCAAGTAAGTTTGAGAAGAGATGTCCTCAGTCCTCCTGCTGAGAAGGGACCTGTAGAGGTTGTGTTACAGCGCACAGGGTGCCCTGGCAGAAGGTAGAGCCTGGAGCATGCAGGCTGGGGACTGCCACCCCATGCAGTGGAAGACAGGCTGTGGGCTGGTGAGGGGGTCTCTGCTTCCCCTAAAGGCAGAAAATGATTGTGGCCCCCTGGCGTCAGTCAGACAGCCATGGATGGCCAGCGCAGGCCTCCAGGGCCTTCCCAGTAAGGAAGCAAGGCCTGGGTGGCGTGAAGGAAGAAAGCTCAGGTGAATTTGAGAGGTGATTTCAGTCATTTCAGGGTTGGTATGCAGGTCTTTTTCGTGGGGGCCTTCACCCACTTGGCAGCGCATCAGTCTGCTTGGTTTCAGTCACGGCACACATTCTCCTAGATCCGTCTGAGAGCTGACTATTTGACCTAGGCGCCTCAGTGTCACTCGCAGCCAGCCTCCAGACCAGCAGAAAATGGTGACGCTAGCCTTTCCCGGGGCCTCAGTGATGGAGACTTCCTTTCTCAGGTCGCATGAGGTCCAAACTTTCCACACCAGTGGTGGGCACGGCCAACTCCAAGGCAGATTCCCGGGGGCGCAGCCGGACGAAGATGGTCTCCCAGTCTCAGCGTACGTATTGCTCTCGCTCTCTCTCTGGCCTGTGGGTCGGGCGCTAGCCAGGAGGGGCGCGGGCTCCGGCCAAACTCTTTGCCGGACAAAGGCCGCCTACTGAGTTGTTGTTCTGTGTCTTAGGTCCGTCGTCGCCCGACAAAAATGAAGGTACTTTGCCAGCGCGGCGTGGTGTGGTGCATGCGTCAGTCCCTTTTCTGTGTTGCCCTGCGGTGTGTGTGTGTGTTAGGGCTGGGTCATTGACAGGATCCTTCCCCTCCCCTCGGCGTGCCCTGCTCTCAGCCCCACTTCCTTGCCCACGTCACGAGGTCCCCTCCTCTTAGCTGATCACCAGCATCTGACATGGGTGGAAGGATGAGCACACACCAGGTGATTTCTCCTTGTCCTCCCTCAGAACCTGCCGCCGCAGTACCTTGTTTCTGGTTCGAACTGCAGGCAGGTATGTGCTGCTGCCATTTCTTCGTGCCGGGTGGGGGGGGGGGGCATTTATTAAGCACCTACTGTCTGCCAGAAGAGGTCACATCACCATGATTTTCCTCATTTTCACAAAGGCGTTGCTCATCCAGAGGGGGTGCATCTGCAGCCCTCTCTGAATAATGCATTTGTTCATTCATCACTCACCAAAATTGTAAATCCCTGGAGAATTCCTCTGCATCCTGAAGGGTGAAGGGCTTTGGCTGGCATTCCAAATTTCCTTCTAGTGATTGGTGCTCATAGTATCCCCACCGCCTTCCCTCAAGAGGATTTCCACTGTCCCTTCACATCTCTGGCATCTAGGGGAGGGTTGTCTAGAGACGGGAGCAGGGCTGACCTCCCACCAGGTATGTCTCACCACACTGGGGTCTTGAGCCTGCTGGGGCTTCTCTTTTCTGAATCCTGGTATTGAATGTTTCAAGTAATGAAATGGGATGACAAAAAAGTGAGTTATATTGGAATATGTTTATCACATGTTTTAAAATAACAAGCTCACAGAGACCCTGCTGTAGACTGAGACTTTCCAACTTTTTATGTGGTTGAAGGGTTTCCTTTTTGGCATTCAGGAAGGAAAAACATTAGGAATAAGAATTCACATTCTAGGTGGGCAACCAAGACCAACTGCCTCAGTTTACAGTTGAAGAGACTGAGTCCCAATCGCTTCCCCATCCAAAATCTGTATTCAGTTTAAACCTGAGGGGATCACCTTTGATCTCCTGGAGCAGAGCACACGTAGGATAGATCCTAGTAGATTCTGCTGCCCACAGGCCGAGGGAGACTGGGGGTTGATAGTACGTGATCACTCAGATGCTCTAGGCTCTGCTCCCAAACTCCCGCTCTGTATGTATAAGGCCCTTGCTAGGCCCTGGGGAGCCAGAGTTCCCCTGGAAAGCCAAGCTGGTGACCTTGCTGTCTACACAAACCTTTTCGGTCCAGAAAATGAGCCCCCATCGGCGGCTTCTGGTAAACGATGTGAAAGAAGGGTGCCCGCCCCACTTCATTGAGGGAGCACGGCAGGGGGAGCAGCAGGAAAGCTGGGAAGGGAGCCTCGACTCCCCCAGACAGTCCCTCATCAGAGGAGGGAGCTGGGGCTCCGCTCCTGTGGAGTAGTCCTTCTGTGACAGTAAGAGCCCTGCAGCCAGCGGCAGCTTAACCTTGGGAATCTGGGAATAACCCTCGCTGCCCTCCATTTCCACTTGAGTGTAATGCTGGGTCTTTCCATATTCTTTACGTCACCATGAAGAAAAATCCCATCAGATCTCTTGGATCAGAGCAGATGTGTGTCACGATTGTTGCTCCAGATCAAGCGAGGGGGGTAGGGGTTGGATCCCCCTCGAGCCCAGCTACTCCTTCTGTGTCGGCTGGGTCCGGGCTCGGGCCGTGTTCTCTCCGATGGGGCCTCGTTCATTGGGATCAGGCCTTTTCCGTTGTGGATTCTTGAAGCCTCAATGGGCTGGATCCACCACCATTCCTAAGAAGGAGCCCATCTGAGGCCCATTGGCCCCTTCATCCACCACTGGGAGGCTGGCTTGTGGGGTGCGGGGCCCCTGCCTCTCATCGCCTGGGCCTGCTGTGGCATCTTGGCTCTTCTCCATGTGAACTGCCTGAAGCTCTCCTCTTTGCGTTTGCCATTTGTGTTGAATCTGTTCTGCTTCTGCTCCCTCCCCTTCACGCCCGCTAAGGATCGCAGTCGGCTAACCCCATGGGCGGTAAGAACCCGTGGCCTGGATATGCGCATGCGTTTCTCCATCCCCCATTTGCATCTCCCAGACAGTGCTCTATTCAGCAGAAGCTCCAGCCCGGCCTCCTCGTGGCATCACCCAGCCGTGGCCATCACCCAGCCGTGGCCAGGAAGGACCCCTGTGAGCACAGGGTCTGAGGAGCCCGCCCAGTGGTCCGAGGCTGGACTGCTGGCCCCATCTTTTGTGCTTGATCCTTCTGGGGGATCCTGTCCCTGATGCTTCCAGGATGGTTTCCCTGAGGCCGACCCAAAGCACCATCCCCTGCCCCTAGAGCAGCCCTGGCATCAGCCTTCCAGCCCACTAAGGCAGGATTCTGCCCTCAGCTTGTGGCCCTGCTCACAGCCGGCTCACGGATGAGACAGAGAGGCTTGGAGGGGCTCCCGCTCTACCTTCCTTTTTCCCTTTTTGCTGTTCTTGGGGTTGATGGAAAGTTGAGGGGGGTGTGGAAGCCTTGGCCCCCCAAGAGACGATTTTAGACATTTTTCTTGCAGCAATAAGCAAGGCTGCTGTTGCTTGTCGCACCCACTGCCCTCGGGCTGTTTGTGGGCCAAGGGAGACCCCCTCCATCCCATCCTCCCACCGGGGCCAAACGCAAAGGAATGTTTGCTCTGTTCTTGGCATATGGGTCTGCACTCCAGACACTTCTGGCTGCTGGCGTCTCTGCTTAATAGAGCCATTTGTCACATGAACCATGACATCGCACTGTCTGCCCTGTGCCTCACATCTCCCTTGTCTGCTTTGCACCCACTTAGGCTGTGCCCATCAAACTCCATGAGATCCTCACATTGTGTACCTGTGGCACGGGGGGAGGGGGGAGGGAGGGCAAGGGCGGGAAGGGTCCATGGGGGGTGTGTGTGTGTATATGTGTGTGTGTGTGTGTGTGTGTGTGTGCGCACGCGCGTGTGCGAGCTCTAACTCCTCTGGGGGGCTGTTCCCTGAAAGAGCCTCTGCCTGGAGGGGCCACTGATTCCAGGGGGAATCTATCCATTTTGTTCATGAGGGGATTTTTCTCTTGTGAGGCTGCTGTGGCCTCGTCTTCAGTGACTGTAGAGTCTGTTGCAAAAGAAACATGGCCTCTGTTCTGGGACAGTCGATGACCTTAGGGGACCACGTAAAATGCTGAGAACTTTGGGCCAGCTGCCCAGGTGTGGGGACTGGGGCTTTGTACAGGGCACTTTGCGTCTTCACGCATCGTTCACCAGCACTTTGAGATCTCAGATTTGGAAGAGGCTTTAGGGAAGGAAGGGAAAAGGGAGAAAGAACTCGAGTTGATTTGGAAAAGAGAACCCTGTAGGGGACTGGACGAGTTAGGACTAGGGGAACTGGCCACATGTTGACTTCAAGGAGAAGAAATTTGCCCCTAGAGAGGAGGAATTGGGGACAGTGTGGAAGACACTTTCTCCTTTGTGGTTGTGAGAGGAGTGGGCTCTAGGCCCGTTGGAGAGCACAGGAGACCGAGGGCCAGGACAGATTGGGGGAGCAATGCCAATGGGGAGAGCCCCAAACACTTCATCAGGACCCGGCACTGAGTGCCAGACCCCCAGCTTTCTCTCAAGCGTTGGCCCCTCCCCTGCTCTGTGTCAGCAGCCTCCCGGGTACATGACCCAGACTTATCCATTAGGATGACGTTTTTCCCCGTCTAAGGTGACCCTCCCAGAAAGAACTTTAAAAGTCTTTGCAGCAATTAGGAAGTCTTGGGCAGTTGGTGGCCCAGGTGCTAATTGAAGGCTAAGGATGTGGAAGAGAAAAATGAAGTGGGCAGTTGACCAGCTGACCCGATGGTAGGGCAGGTTGGCCATGTTCTTGGCCAGAAATAACTGGTAATGACATATTTGCCAGGGATCTTTCAGATCAAGCCAAAAGAGATTAAGCTGCCAAGGCAGGGGTGGGAAGACTGCCTGTAGCCTGCCTATTCCCTGTCTCTCCCGCCACCCCACCTTAGAGAGAGAGACAGGGCTCTGGATGGACGGCAGGGTTCTGTTGCCCGTGGGAGGGGCGGTATGTCAGGGCTCTGAACACGGGGCTGTCACTGCTCCGGGCAGGCTTTGCATCTGTTTTCTCCACAAGGAGATTGATCTTGGGAACAAGAATGAGCGCCAGAGAGCTGATGCCCAATGTCAGTAAGGGGTCACGGCATCAGTGGCGGCCCCATGCCAAGTGGGCAGGCCTAGAGTTGGGGAGACCTGAGCCACCACTGACCCAGCGCTGCCTACCTCAGTTTCCTCAGCTCTAGAGAGGGAATCACGCTGGTGCCTCCTCCCAGAGCTGTGGGGAGGATCACATGAGCTCATAGTTGTAAGACGCTTAGCGCAGCGTCACGTCGGTGCTATGAGGTCTTGGCCCCATCATTTGCCCCTGAAGAATTTGAGTCCCCAGCCCAGAAGGATTCCATCCTCAGGTCTCAAAAGCACCAGCTGACCATGTGATAGCTGAAAGGTCACAGAACACAGGAGGGGTTTCTTGAGGCCACAGAATAGCCAGTGGCCCAGTTTGGGGGGATATTGGAGGGGAAGGAGAGAGAGTCTGCAGGCCCTCCACCTGGGATCTGGCCTTGGATCCTGGGGAAATTCTTGAATTGAGTCATTAGGGAGATCATTGGCGGCTTTCCCACATGAGCGCATGGCCCTCTTTAGGCGGCCAGACTCCTCTTTTTACCGTCAACCTGACGGGAGGTCCCCTAAGGAGTGTCTGGGGAAGCCGTGCTTGACCCGAGGCCATCGAATCTTTCTCTTGGTGAATCGGATGAAGACCCCACCCGAGAAGGTGCACAGGTCCAGTCTGCAGACAGACAGTGCGAAGAGTTGATGACAGCTTGCGTCTAAAGGATCTTGGTACTGGGGGCACAGGGCTGGATAAGATAAGATAAACTTGGGGTCTTGTAGAGGCAGAGTCTTGGGCTGACATGGGCGCTGTCAGCAGAGGCCTGAGTCAGGCCTTCAAGGCCAGGTCGGCCCTGGTCATGCCCAGAGGGCACAGGCCCCAACTGGCCTCGGCCTTCCTTGGGAGTGGCGTGTGTGCTGGAGAGGACCTGGCTGGTGAAGGCCCTGGATTGGCCAAAGGAACAGCAAACCTGGAAGCGGCCAAAGAGAAGTCTCGTGGGAGCTGGGGAGCTGTCTTGGAAGTGTTTTCCTTTAGAGGAAGGCTCAGACTCTCTTGGCCTCAGTGGGCAGGTCTTGAAGATGGGGGCAGGAAGGAGAGCTGTCCCCACCCTGTGGCATGGCCACCCTTCTTTGGGGGTATCTGGGCAGAAGCTGAATGGCCACTTCTCTGCTCTGTCCCAGTAAGGATCTCTTTGATACAGGAGGGGCTCATAGCCAGCCCAGAGGCCCCTGATGCCCACATCCTTTGTCTAGCCTCCTGAATGGCCAGACTGTGCCACCCTCCATGGGCTCTCGCTTTTTCCTCTGGGTTCCTCTTCATGACTCCACCCTCAACACTCGGAACAGCTTCATAAATCTAGGTGTGAGGTGGCTTTTTGGCTGCAGCCTTAGACAGTCGGGTCTCCTGAGTGTTGTATCTACTGAGGCTGCCTCGTGAAGGCGCCCTTGCCCCTGATGGCCAAGTCCACACTCTGGTCAGCGCCTCATCTCTTCTGTCTTGGATCATCTCACTCATCCTCCCATAACTTCCTGCCACTTTTGAAACTGTCTTCAGGTTTTTTCGCCTCTTCCCTGCATCCCCCTCACCTGTTGTTCTCCACTGTTTAGCTGGCAGTCGCTCCGGGTCCCCAGGAAGAGTTTTGACCAGCACCACTCTCTCTACCATGAGCTCGGGAGTTCAGAGAATGCTGGTCAGTCCTGCGTCAGCCCAGAAACGAAGCAAGATCCCTCGGAGCCAGGGCTGTAGTCGCGAGGCCAGCCCTTCCCGCCTCTCTGTAGGTAAGACTTGCCCACCCGTGCTCATGCTTTCCCAAGGGCTCTCCTGCGGCCCTGTGTGCTCCACTGGCTTCCCTTACGTTTTTGTGGTCCTGTCTCATCTTCTTGCTTCAATCGGGATTTTAAGTGTTGGTTTAGAAGCAGATTGTATATCTGCTCACCTTTAAGTTAAGCCATCCAAAGCGTCAGACTGGCCCAACCAAGTGAGCCTTGTCTCGGGTTGATCATGGGAGATGTGCGTCCAGTGACGTTGCATTTGAGTGAAAACAGTCCAGTTTCCCCTCTTTTCTCCCTTTCCACACACAGACAGAGGCATTCCCTGTCCGGTGCTGCTCAAAGCTAGATGCTCCCATGCAGACTTTGGACAGATGACTGTGGCGTGGCGAGGAGCCCCTTTCTAGGCACCACTCAGAGGCCCCAAGGGATGGGCTGTTGGCATTGAGAGGGTTCCCCCTTAGCAGACAGAGCCCAGGAGTCGGTTGGAGGCCACCCACTAAAGAACGTCTTTTCTTGTGTCCCTCTGTCCCCTCGTGCTGGTGCATGGGTGCAGCGCGAGGCAGCCGCATCCCTCGCCCCAGTGTGAGTCAGGGCTGTAGCCGCGAGGCCAGTCGGGAGAGTAGCAGGGACACGAGTCCGGTCCGCTCCTTCCAGCCCCTGGGTGAGTACTCAGCCTTTCCCGGCGGCATGGCTCATTCCGCCTTTGCTCACCTCGTCTCATCCGTCTCCTATCACCTCGTCAGGGTGTGGCCTGTCGTGGGCACTGCTCGTCCCCTCCCGTCCCCCCACAGTGCCGATGGTCCCTGAGGAGGCCAGAGGCCTCTCCTGAGGCCCTCGTGTCCATCCAGGGCACGGAAGGAAGCCAGAGTTGTCCGGGATTTTCTGACGATCCCGCCTTGCCCTCTGCTGCCCCAGATGGGTGATGAGCCTTGATGCACCACATTGGTTTCCGTCGTTCTCCAGAGCATCTCCATGAGGGAGGCCTTGAATGCCGTTTGACTCTCAGCTCCCTGCACGGCCTTTAACAGGCCAACGCCTCTGGCTTTCCCCTGCCCTCTAGTAAGTCAGATCAGAAGAAGGTGGAAGGTGCTGTGAAGGCCCCAGTCTGGGGGTCCATGCACACCGAGGGAGCCAGCTGGTCCTGACTGTGAGTGGGGGCCCAAGTGCTGCTTTCCCCATGCACCTGGAGCTCAGCTCTGATGCTGTCTCTCTTGAGTGAAGCAGCTACAGGGATGCCCAGGGCATCGCCTTTGCATCCCCTGGCCAGACATGTGAAGGAGTAGTCTGCTGATCCCCATGACCGCTTCCCATCAGTTAGAGGAGGGGGGAAACAGAGTGAGGAAGGGGTGAGAGAGCGCCCTGGAAGTGCGTGAACAGAGCCTGGACAGGAGTCAGGGTGGCCTTAGCAGAGCTTCCAGTTTTTCCTCTAAGGCACTTGGGGTCTAAAATCCCACAGTCGCTATTAACACGACAAACATCCCCCTCCTTAGCTGGTTCCTGCCCATGCTGGGGCTCTCCTGTGCCCATCTTCCATGTCCTTCTACTCACAGGCACCAGAAGCCCGGGAAGGGGGTGGGTGTGCTCTTCCACTCACCTCTGGGAGCCTCCCTTCCTGGCTGGAAGCATAGGCAGACGCGGGCTAACTGCTCTTGCCAAACTGGGATCGGTTCTTTGGCTGCCAGGCACCTGTGGCTTTTCCAATTCTTATGTGACTTCTGAATTTGGAATGTGATAGACAGAAGTGGTTTGCTTTTCCTGTGTTTTCTCTTCCTTAACAAGTGTTGTTAGCAGGATTTGTTGCCCTTCCGGGGTCCTGTGCAGGGAGGCCCCCTTCTGTAGGAGAAGCCTCCTGGACTCTGCTGTTTTCTGGCTTCTGAGTCTGGAGAAGGCGCTAACTCTGTTCCTTTCCTGCTTTGCCCAGATCACCCTGCCATGGACACTCCCCACAGGCGATTAGGACCAAGGACTGGTGTAGGTGGGTTAGGGTTAGGCAGGCCTAGGCCCTCAGGCCCACCTGGAGGAGAGCTGTGCAGGGAGTGGCAGGGTCAGAGTGAGGGTTAGGCAGGCCTGAGCGGCAGCCTTCCCAGCATGCTGCAGGGCCACAACCACTGCGCCCATCGGCTGAGTTCTCTTCAAGCTTAGCCAAGAAGCTGCTTCCTCCTGCCAGCCCATATTCATCCTCTTCGTTTGGAGCCCTCTGTGGCGCAAGGCCTGGGGCAGGAGCAGGCCACAGAGGGATCATCCAGGCTCAGAGGGTTTTGAAGGAATGTGTGGCTCCGTGATCCACGTCCAGAGCCTGGGAGAAATGTGATCTGACTCCTGGCTGAACGGACACTCTTTCACACCTACAGAAAATGCATTTTGGCTTTAGGGTTCTTGAGCTGAAATTTGACTGTAGAGTGAAAAAAGATTTCCTACTTTTTCCTTGCAAATTAAATTCCACATACACTTTTTTAAAATTAGGCCTCCTTAAAGTTGGAGTTTTTACAGTGTCTGATTTTCTTGCCTTACTCTGCTAGTGGGAAGAACAGCGAATTCATTTCTTCCTCTTTTTTCGATGGCAATTTCAGAATCACTGCTTGTGCCCCTCTGTCATGGTACTGTTTTCAAAACAAACATTTTTTATGGTTGTGGCCGGATCCATTCCAGAACTATAGCCTGAATTTTGTGGTAAATGCCCCTTCTCAAAGTAGATGCCCACCCAGAAGAGAACGGGGAGGGTGTTTCAGGGAAGCCCCTTTGGAGGGAGGGGTCTGGGCCCCAACCTGCCCGTCCTCTGCATCTGCCTTCCCCCTCCCCCCATCCGAAGCCTGCTTTGGTTTTGCGTTGCCATGGCTGTGGACGGAGGGCCTCTGCTCCGGGGCAGCGCCACGCGTGTCCTGGGCCTCCCAAGCCCGCTAGCCAGCTTGCTTGCTCGCGCGGCCCCCACTCCACTCCCACGGTAACAGGCAGGCTTTGTGTGGTCCTGTTATTCCAGCTTCCAGGCATCACTCCAGATCGACAGGTGCCCTCTACACCCCCGATGTCTGCGGGGCCGCAGGTGAAGGATGAGTACCCTCGGCTCTCAGCTCTGCCACCATCTTGCTTTTGTTCTAACTGCGTTTCCGTTGAATCATCCACCCCTGCTTTCCCAAACCCTGATTGACTGATTTCCATCCAGTCCCCCCACGTAGAGCGGTCATTGGTGGCGCTGCCTTCTTGGGTCTCTTCTCCCTCTCTTGTTTTCTGTCCCGTCATGTTTAGACTTGGTTTTTCCCTTGCATGTCGTTTTCTCACATCGAGATGTACGTTTGTGGTCCATGTTATGTGCTTGCTTTGAACACGCACACATGCACACACGCCCATGCCCATGCACGCACACACACATGCACTCACTCCTTCCCATCCCCTCCGGGGCAGCCTCCCGCGGGGCGCTCAGCTTCACCACTATCAGCAGCACTTCACATGACATCAGGCCCTCGGCCTGCGCTGGAGAAATCTCCAAGGAGACGAGGCCGGCTCTGCCTCGCGTGTCAGGGACGCCCTGGACCGGGCTGCAGCTTCTGGCCCAGATGGTTCTCCACAGTGTCTCCATGTGAATTGCTGTTCCTCTCTCATTTTTACGTTGCTTCTCATCCATCCCATTGCTTTCAAACCCCCATGCCCCAGCTCAGGTCAGGTGTGACGCTTGGCTTCCTTCTGTCATGGCAGGGGCGGGCTATGGGATCGGTCAGTCTGGCCGCCTGTCGTCCTCCGTCAGCGCCATGCGCGTCCTGAACACAGGCTCCGATGTGGAGGAAGCCGTCGCCGACGCCTTGGTAAGCACGCACCTTGTTTCCCTTGGTTTCTCTGGTGCTTGGGGACCCATCTGTCCCCCTGCCAGAGCAGGCGTGGCCGGCTGGGAGGCTCATGGGCACGGGGCATTCTCTGGGGGCAGCTTCAGTGGCTCCTAAACAAAAAGAGAAAATCTCCAGGACTTGTTGGAAAAAGTTCCCCTCCCCGCAGTCGTCAGTCTCACCTGGGCACGGACCCCAGGGGCAGGGTCCTAAAGTGCGAGATGTGTTTGAGGGGACCCTCATTTCCTCACACCCCATTAGGATTTTATTTAGGACAAGTTTTGTTTTGGTTTTAAGCACCCTTTTTGTAACATCATCAGACCATTTCTCTTTGGGAAGCATGCAGATGCCTCTTTGAGGGGAGTGAGAAGATTTCCTCTTCTCTTGCGTGCCTCTGGCACTCACGCTGCCCTTCCTTTGCCCCATTCAGTCGTGGGGTGGGCACGCCCCTGTTACTCTGCCCTGAGGAGACCACAGAACCCTTCCAGGACTTTCCTTGGTGTCCGATGGGAGGGAGATGTCCTGCCACCCCTGACTCTGTTGTGCTTCCCGGGGGCTCAGCTTGAGGAATGGGAGGGGTCAGCGGCCAGGCTTCCTCGTTGGGCCTCCCTGGGGGCTGGTCCTGTGTCGGGGAGCCCTCCAGGCTTGAAGAAGGGGCCTCACAGGGATGTCTTCTCACTGTTCTCCATTTTTCTCTTTGATAATTCACTGCTCTCAGCTCTTAGGAGACATACGGACCAAGGTAGATAAATTGCTCTTTTCTCTGCTCTTTTTGTGCTGGGTGCACACACCACCCTCTCGGGAGTCAGGTCACACCAGGTGTGCAGGCAGGCTTGGGACCGTGGGGCAGAGAGCGCCAGAGCCAGGAGGGAGCTGGGCGCTGACGCCTCTTAATCCACAGAGCCTGACCCCGCTGCCGCTCCCGCTCCACTGGCGGACGTGGGAAAGAGATGGGAATCCTGTCAGCTGGAGGGGGCCATGAGGGACAGAGACCGCAGGTGGTGACTGAGAAGTCGCATGAACCTGGGGACGCGCGTCTTGGTTCTCAGTTCACATTCTCTCCGCTGGGCCAGCACTTGCTGTCGCAGCCTCAGCCCACAGACATTTTGTGGGTTCTCTGTCCACAGGTCTCACAGAGTTCTCCCCACACAGATTAAACTCAGCACAGCCTTGGGCCACAGCTGTGCCCCTCCCTGCCCCTCTCAGAGGTTCCAGAGCAGGGCGGGGCAGACGCAGCCTCAAGGCCTCATGTGGCCTTCTAGGTCCTCATGTGCGGCCTTTTGACCAAGCCTGAGTTTTACCTTGCCCATCCTTTTATTTGGAGGATTGGTTCTGTGAATCTGGATTTGGTCAGAGGGCTGCCCCCAAAGACCTGGGCCACACGTGGCCTTGAGGCCACACATTCCCCACCTTGCTCTAGAGTACTCTTTCCTCCTCTGACCTGGAAGGCCAAGAGCGGGGTCCTTGGGTCAGCCCAGTTGGACTTGGTTGTGAGCCCACGTTGCTGGTGGGGGCGGGGGCTGTAGCGTGTCAAGGCGTGGATGCAGACCGGGCCCTGGGCACAGTCCTCACAGAGAGGGAGCAGGGATGAAGGAGGTGCCCTGGGGAGTCAGCTCACCCCTCTGGACCATTGGTGGGTCCTTGGCGCCTGGGGACATGGGTGTAGGCATGGTTGGTCTGCACACCTCCTCACACTAAGCCCCACTGTGCCCAGAAAAAGCCGGCGCGCAGGCGGTACGAGCTCTATGGTGGCGGCATGTACTCGGATGACGATGCCAACAGCGATGCTTCAAGCGCCTGCTCCGAGCGCTCCTACAGCTCTCGGAACGGTAGCATCCCCACCTACATGCGGCAGACAGAAGACGTGGCTGAGGTACTCAACCGCTGTGCCAGCGCCAACTGGTCAGAGAGGAAGGAAGGCCTGCTGGGCCTTCAGAGCCTGCTCCGGAGCCAGCGGACACTGAGGTAAGAGGCCTTGGGAGACCCTCGATTCGCCAGGATCGGGAATGCTGCACTGGGAGCCTGGGGGTGGCATGGGAGCCTCAGCTTTTCTCATCTGTAAAATGGGGATCACATTGGTAGGACCTGAGAGCTTAGAGAAGCCTCATCAAGCAGAGGGGTCTTGGGACACCCTCATTATGCACATGGACAGTGATCTGGCTCAGGGCCCAGACCTTCTTCTCCTTCCCTCCAGCATGTGCTCAGAATTGCCCCCAGCAATGCTGGGCTGGCAAACCCGCAGGGACTCACCAGCCCTCCAAGCTGCTACCCTGTGGAGAGCCCACCAAGACACCAATGATGGCTGCCCTCAGGGTCCAGGCTGTCTGACTGATTCTTCCTTTGGTTGGGGATCAGCCATGTTTTTCTTTACCGAGCTCAGTGTGCTCCCCAAAGTTCTGGCCTAGGCACATGGTGTACTCTGTGTGGGCACACACGTGGGCCTCTGTCTGCCTTGGGCTCTGGCTCTCCCTCTCCCCCTCCCATCTCTCTCTCTCTCTCTATCTCGCTATCACTCCCTCCCTCCCTCTCTCCCTCCCTCCCTCTCCCACCTTTCCCTCTCCCATCTCTCCATCTCTCTCCCCCTTTCTCTCCCTCTCCCCCTCTCCCTCCCTCCCTCTCTCCCTCCCTCTCCCTCTCTCTCTCTCTCTCTCTCTCCCTCTCTCCTCTCTTTTTCCCATCTCTCTCTCTCTTTCTCTCCCTCTCTGTCTCTCTCTCTCTCTGTCTCTCTCTCTCTCTACCTCTCCCATCTCTCTCTTTCTATCCCATCTCCCTCCCTCTCCCTCTCTCTCTCCTTCTCTCACTCTCTCCACTCTCTCCCATCTCTCTCTCTCTCCTTCTCTCTCTCTCTCTGTCTCTCTCTACCTCTCCC